>JAXCGZ010009531.1:62500-130000 GCA_037179515.1 Halocaridina rubra
CCTCCTTGCTTAGTGAAATCCAATCATCAAATACTTTTACACTAAAAAAATACTTCCTTACATCCTGCAAAGAAGTTTTTTTAACGAATCTTCAAACTATGACCTCTTGTTTTAGTGCCAGTCATATCAAAATATCGATCCCTATCCACTCTGTCGTAACCATGAAAGAATTTAAAAATCGTAATCATATACCCGCTCATTCTTCTAGCTTTGAGTGATATTATTTCAGATTTCCTCAGCCTCTCCTCATAACTGAGACCGCATACTTCTGGTACCAATTTTGTAACATGTCAATGAACTTTTACCAGCTTTAATATATGCTTTTTCAAGTGTAGATTCCAAAGGGGGCTACATATTAAACTTTGGCCTCACATAGATTACATAAATATTTCTGAACATTCCCTAGTCCATTTGTCTGAAGGCTACACTTACATTTGGTAAGAATGCATATACTGCCCTTACTATGCTATTTATATGCATTTCTGGAGACGAATCTACTGGTATGTTTACTCCTATATCTCTATCATTAGTCTCTTGAAATTCTGCTCCTGCTATTGAGCATCCAAAACTGGGCTTTCTTGCACTTGTACCCATTCCTATTAACCCACTTTTGGAAGTACTGAATTTCATTAGCCACTTTTATGACCACTATTGCAGACTATTAAGGTCTTCCTGAAGTTCACTCTCACTGTTTTTATCTTTTACTTTCTTCAAAATCCTTGCATCATCTGCAAACATATTAATGTGGAACCCCATTATTAATCCTTCTCCATTCAGACATTGAATGCTTTCTGGAAGTCAGGAATATGCAATCTGCCTAGCCCTCTTTTTGTTTTAAGATCCGGCCTACCTCATCATAAAATTCTAATAAGTCTTACTGTTGATCTAACCTCTCACTGACAAAAGTTGTCTCACTGACAAAATGTTGAAGGATTCCAAGTGAAAAGATAAGTGCTTTCTTAGTAGTTTCTCCATAACTTTCCAAACTAAGGTGGTCAAGGAAACAGGCCTCTTGTTTAGAGCTGTGTTCCTTCTCTTTTTGAAGATAGTTACCATGTTTGCTTGTTTCCAACATCTTGGAATCTCCCCAGATTCCAGCAGCTTTTCAAATATGATGCATATTTCTGCTGATATTGATTTAACGCATTTCTTTAGTACATAAGGGAATGTATCATCAGGATCGGTTGCTTTACAGGCATCTAACTCCATCGGAGCATTGCATAGCTCTGTGACTGAAAAAAATTATTTTCTCTAATACCAGCCTATGAGCTCCTATCACTGCTATCTGTGGGGGTGGGGATTTTTATGCTTTAAATGCCGACTGAAACTTCTTGTCCAATTTTTGGCAGATTTCTTCATCTATCTCAGTGATGCTTCCATCTGCTCTCTTTAACTTTAAAACCTGCTCTTTGACCTTTAGTTTTCCTCTGATAGAGCTGTGGAAAAGCTTAAGATTTTCTCTAGCCTTTCCGGTGATATCCCTTTCATAATCTATCTTTACCTCTCTTCATTTACTGAGGTAATCATTTCTTGCTCTTTTGAAAGTCTGCCAGACATTTATGTTTTTTCTCCTCCTATACCTTTTCCAGTTTGTCTTTCCATTCCTTAGCTCTCTTACTCTCATTACTGAATCATTTCTCTCTGGTATGAATAACTCTTATTTTGGTGGAAGGTATGTAACAATTTACTAACTTCCCATAATCCTCAAAAAAGCAGTCGTGCATTCATTGTACAGATTTGTTAAATAAGGTCCTCCAGTCAATAACTGCAAAAAGCATCAACTTTGATGTAATATTCTTGTGGATAGTTCCTCCTCGTATCCTTCTCAACACCTCTACTTTCAGGTAGAACATCTTCGATGACTTACCCCATCAACAACACACAGTAGTCACTCTTTCCAATTGATGGTTCATACTCAGTTCTTTCAATATCCAACACATTATCTGTGAATACTAAATTAAGCAGCAATGGCTTATCCCCATCCTGGCCCTCGTTGGTTCCAGTACATGTTGGTGTAGAAAATTCCCTTGTACACAAGCTAGGGATCTTGCCTCGAATGAATCCTTCCCACTGTGTGGGTCAAGATTTATCAAATCTATCTCTCTATGATTAAAATCTCCCATAATCAAAATCGTACATTTTCTCTCCCATGAAATGTTAACAACTGAGTTTTATGGCTTCGATAGTGCCTATATGACTTTCCTTATACACCTATAACTTATGTTAATTCCTTGGTGAGTTGCATACGACAGTTATTATAATGCTCTCTGACCCGGTATTTATGCGAGCAACAAGAAATTCCTTGAACTTACTTCCTATAGCAATATTATTTCTTCATCCTGAAATCTTCACATATGAGCAATTCTATCCCTCCACCAGTCATCTCAGATCTTTAACCCTTAATATTTTGAAGCCCTAAGGAAAAATTGTGACACTGTTGTGTGGGTGTGTGTCTGCATCATTTTAAATGTTACAATTAGTTCCCATGAAAGTACTGTGAAAATTTTTTTGATGTGACAGTGTTTTGCTCAAAGTCACCAGAGGCTGTAGTAGATGCCTTATTAGTTAATTTAGTAACTTTTAATTGTCTTCTTTTCTTACTAAAATAATTCACACTCCTAAGCCTTATTAGGGCCATGCACCCACACTCAAGAAGGGCAATTACCCTGCTCAACCTTCCAAGGGTTTTCAGCCAAACTCTAAAAGCCACCACACTCCCTCTCACAGTGGTGGCCAGCATAATTGTCTGGCCACTCACTCAGCCCAAGCCATAGAAACAAGGCCAGAAAAGGCCACTGAGGATAACCCCGAGGATCCACCGTACAAAGTTACCAATGTGCAATTCACCGAACATGATGATCCCAAGATGGTCCCAACGTGCCTAGGAATCATAAATGGTGTGGAAGCTGAGATAGCCCTCGACACAAGGGCCAGTGGCATATTTGTTGATGAGAGATTTGTCAGGGATGAAGATTTCACCGGCAAGGTCGTTCATGTAAATTTTGCTGAAGGAGACCCTCAGAAACGATGCTGCTGTGTCATTGACCTGGATTGCAAATACTACAAGGGAAAAGCCCCACCTGTGGCATTGATTGGGCTTATGTACCCTGTCTTCCAGGGTCGTGTACCGAACCTAGCTCCTATCTTCCAGGCCGACCTCTACCATGAGGGCATTTTTCAGTGGATCATCCCTTGGGCGAAGTCACAGCAACCCATTTCAGCAGCAACTACTGGCTCTGATGCCAGGAATTTGGACGATTCTCCGACTGACTCCATTGACTCATCCGCAGTTAGTACCCGTAATGTGGAGCACAGAGAGTTTCCTCCTCCTTTACCAGATGATGCACCTCTAGAGCTACTGAAGCCCTGTCCAGACTTCGCCAAACTGCAGCAGGACTGCCCCAGCCTCAAATGCTGGGTGCAACAGGCCACCAAGGGATGAACCTTTACGGTGAGATGAGGAGGCCAGATGACTTACGCCCTGGAAGATGGAGTCTTTCATAGGCATGTGACTAAAGATGGCCACACCTATAAGGAGTTGGTGGTGCCCACTTTGTTGCACTGCCAGGCTATGTATGTGGCACATCATTTACCTCTGAGAGGACAAATAGGCAAAGCAAAAACTTGGCATGTCCTTCAGAAGGCTTTTGCATGGCCAAACATGTATGCCAAGGTAGACAGATATGTGGGCTCCTGCCCCATCTGTCAATCCACCTTTATGGCACCAGTATCAAAAGTCCCCATGGGCATAGTTAAGCTCTCCATGAAGCCATTTTCAAAGGTCACTATTGACATATTAGGTCCTATTAACCCAGCTTCATCCACAGGGAAACAGTTCCTCCTGGTATGCGTCGACCGGGCAACAAGGTACTCAGGTGCAGTGCCGTTATCTTCTATCACGACTGAAGCAGTCACTCAGGCCCTGTTCGAATTCTGCTCCAGGGTCAGTTTACCTGAGCAGGTCACTTCTGACAATGGAGGTCAGTTTACAAGTAGGTACTTTGAGGCTCTCTGTAACCTCTTAGATATGAAGCACATTCGTACGAGTGTCTATCATGCCCAATCAAATGGATCGTGTGAACACTATAACAGGACATTGAAGCGATGCTTGTGCAAGCTAGTGATAGATATACCCAAACAGTGGGACAAGTACGTCCCCACTGCACTTTTCTTCTTCAGGGACACAGCCCATGACACTACTGGATACTCGCTTTTCGAGCTAATTTATGGTCATAAGGTCAAAGGCCCAGTGAAATTTTTGGCAGAATGTTGGGACTCACCTACCATCGAGGATGATGATAGGGACGTCCATGAGTATATTTTGAAGTTTTTGTCCAATCTCAAAAAGACCTGGAAAGCTGCACAGTTAGCCATTAAGGGTCACCAGCAGACTCCTCACCTCACAGAACTCTTCGCCAGCTGAGTGTCGTGCTAGGTTTGTCTCCGCTTTCCCATTGAAGGAGGAGAACTGTAGTGCCTTTTGCAAATGCAAGGCTCACCTCTTTAATGATTGGTTGAGAGTTGGAAAGTGTCCTTATGAGAAGTGGTATCTATTCTTGATGTTTGATTCAATTGCCAATGACCTCCCCACGGATGTTCTTGCATATATAAGGACCCAGCTTAAGGATGAGATCAACTTCGAAAAAATTTTAGCTGCTGTGGATGAGTACCTCCAGCACAACCAGCCTGGAGTTCATCTCTGTGACCTTATGAGGACAAGAAGGGCCAATCCCAAAGCTCGTCCTCAGAGTGCCATCTCCCCCGCAGCAGCCCATGATTCTCACCGGAAAGGAGATCACAGGAATGGGAAGCACAAGGGCCCTTCTCAGAACTTCAATCGTCCAGCTCAACCTCCCCACAGTGGAAATGTCTTGGAAAGGATAGAAAGTAATTTAGACGAAAGGGAACAGATAGCCAGAGTAAGACATGTAGTGTCTGACTGGAGAAGAATTAGCAGTGGGATTCCAAAGGATAAGTTTTAAAGCCACCTCTATTCATTACATGGGGCGGGTATTTTTTGGTGCGGCCCTTTTGCCAATAGGAATGGCGTCTTTACGACATAAAAAAAGGTTAATTAACACTAACATAACCTAGCCTAGCCAAAACAGCTTAGTACCAAAAGGGTAACACCAAAGCAGATTAATGCCAAGAGAGCATTGCCAAAATGATGGAACCATATAGTCCCTTTCTGTCCTTATAGAGGAAAATAATGTACTGGAATATGTAAATGCATTTTTAAATATGTTTGCAAATATTGCAGAGAGTGTCTTGAATATATTACAAGAGCTTATTTCTACGTACATATGTAAGTGTTGTTTGCATGACAGTTTCATATATTGTAACTTATGTGTATGTATGAATATTTACAGACACAGTATGCATACCTATTCATTTATATCAAATTTGCACATATATTTGTATGTATTATGTGTAGTTTATTCTTTGGTCTGAGAAATCTGAGGCACCAAAGATATTATCCATACTCCCGTCACCACCTCGATAACTTTTAATTCACTCACCTGTGCGAACAAAGAACCGTTATATGTAACTATGATTCCACCTTTTTTCCGCCTAATAAGAGGGAACCCTACTTTAGTACCAGGGACCCCTACATACAAGGGGAGTTTTGTAAGACTTTATTTCGAAAAAGTTAGTTGTTCTTGTGAGATGCTACTAGACACTCATGTTTATGAAGTGATTTTAAAGCGTGAAAGAGCTCGTAGTTGAGATTTATGAAATATAATTGCTACCGTAATTCCTGATGGTGCATATAAATAACAAGTTATTAGTTAGTTGTTTTCGTGGGATGCTACGAGACACTCCTGTTGAAGTCCTACCTTTTGTTGGAGTCATCTGGGCGTCAAAATAGTTGAGTACAGAATTAACTTATTTCTAAAAATGTTTATAACTACGTTTGAGGGACAGAATGAGGTCATTTTAGTAGTACTTTCGTAGGTAGCATATATGTTGGAAAATCTATTGTTCTGTATAAGGAAGTTTTGTTCGGTGAGGAGAGTTTATTTATTAATTAAAATATCAGCAGTTCACAAACCCCCTTTTGAATATTTGCATGTATACATATGCATGTGATATTAAATATATTTTTATATGTAGATGACATAATTTCGAGATCGTTTGTAGGCCTATACCAAAGCCGTGTCAGAATTTCCACACTTAGGGGGTATGACATCGAAGGTTAATAACATATAGGGAATCCTCTACAGCTTTTGGTCCTTCGAACCGGATAAGAATTGATGTGGTAATGGTGAAAATAGTGTAAATCTTTTATAAACTTCCGCCTTGTTGATGAAAGGGTTTATTGTTAAACAATTGGTTAAAACCGCCATATTTCAGCTGATATATGCATTGCATGTATTTTTTGTTTTTGTTTTTATGATTGTGACACCAGGACGGGCCAAAAAAATGAAAAATCTTCCCTCATTGGGCCTGGGCACAAATAGAACATAGAGAGAAACAGAGATGGAGAGTATTATGACTTGTCAGATGTGAAGAGACAATAAGACATGTGTAACGAATATCCAAAAACATTCGGTGTTGATGTAGGCATAAAAAGAGAACCATAACTGAAGGAAGACTTAACATCGAACTGTCCTAGACAGTCTTATTTTAGTCCACAAGATCCTTTAGCTGTAGTATCGCAAGAGGCGTTGGTGCCATGGGCCAACCTACTATATTGCATGAATATTGCGAGCATGACTGAAATTTAAGTGGTTATTGAAATAAATAAGTGTATCTTTTTCCCAAGTGCATAAAGCGTTTGTCTCTTTGTGGAAACGAAATATACTTTCATGGTTAATTGTCCACTAAGGAAAATATAAAGTAGTACCCAATTGCTACTGAGTGAATTGGTTATTAATTGGGGATATGTGTGTTTACATATCTACCATTTAACGTTTTACTGATACGTTTGTTTGCGTAAATACACAGAAGATAGTGACCCACCTTCTGCTCGGTGCATACTGTCGTTTACTAGATGAACAGTGTGTTTTACGTTACACTTTCCAATTACTGTTGTTGACTGAACAGTGTCGATTAGTCGATGAGTAGTGTGTTTTTACCCATTGAGGATTGACGTCATAATTGACGAAACTGAATAACTGAATGCTATTTTCTTGAATCTTTTGGAAGATTTTCTTATGATTCTCCTTACAGAGTGAATGTTTTTTGTATTGTGGAAATAAAACGAACATGGATTCTTTTATGGCGTAATTAATTATTTGTTGGTTGTTCTTTTATGCTTAATTTGCTTTCTCAATATACCGGTTAACTCTGAGGCATTACAACGTCTCCGGGAATTGGTTCAACATGATTGTGTTCTGGTTCAACATGATTGTGTTCTGTGTCAAGCAGAACTTGTCAGAGATGATGAGACACTTGTTGTTGTTTATTTAGAAAGATGTCATCAAATGCTGAAAGAAAGATTTGGAAGTTATGATAGGAAATGTGAAGAATATGTCGAGGATAAGTCCGTTCTTAAGGATTCTGAAGAGGAAGATATAGAACATGACAATCTAGCTAAACCAGTGAATGAGATTAGCTTAGCTGACCTAGAGCGGATTCGTAAGTTAGGAACTATTAAGGGTACTAGAGATCCTAGTTCCGAGAGTACAGACCTCCCCAGTGGACAACCACACCTAGATTTCCTGAAGTATAAATACCCCAGTTCTCTGGAAACTATGATGAATGGAACAAGTTTTGGGATACGTTTGATAGTTTAGTACACAGGACTTCTGTGCCAACTATGACAAAGTTTACCATTTTGAGTAATGCTCTTAAGGATGCCAAAGACACCATAAGGGGATAGATATCCTGTTGCTAGTGAGAGTTATGATGAATGCATTCAACAGCTTCAAACTGTTTATGCCAGCAAGGACAGGATTATATGAATTTTAAGGAGAAATTGGTAAAATTACCACCACCCTCTTCTAGTTTTTCATCTTCTATTAATTTCAAGCAGGAAGTAGAAGCAATTACTCGAAGTCTGAAAAGTTATAGACATGAAGAACACTGATTGGGTGTTTTCAGCACTCGTAATAATGAAATTACCAGATGATGTAGAGAACTGGTTTACATGAAAATTTGCACAAAAATCCTACATATGAAACTCTCTTGAAGGAACTGGGAAAATATGTATAACAACACTAAAGATAACAAAGAGGGAGAGGTCAAAGCCTCCCAGAGAGATGTGACCCAGTCCTATAAAAGAAATGTAAATAAAAAAATAGAATATGTATTCTGTAGTTGGTAATGTCATAAGTCTGAGCATTGTAATAAAGTAGTTAATATAAATGAACGAAGAGACAGTCTGAGAGACAGTAACATATATCTGAGATGTACTCAGTTGGGGCATTATGCAAGTGAGTGTTACACTCAATTAAACAGAAACAAGTGTAAGAAAAATGGTCATCATGCAGCCTTGTGTTACAAACAAGAATCAAAGTTTCGTAAAAGGTTAGAAGTGCCTACATTTCTGAATGAACAGTCAGGATATAGTTCAAAATTAATAGTTGAGACAAGCGATGAGCATGAACTTCCTGACAAGAAACATGTTGGTGCGACGACTATGAATACAGCACAAAGGCAAATGATGAAGCCAAGTTTACACTCATGTGCTCTGCCCACTGCCAGTAGAAATATAAGCAGTTCAAATGGAACCCTTTTAGGTAAACACTAGGTTATTCTTTATAACCAGGGAATTTGCTAAAAGGCTTAAATTAAGTCTATCTCCGATTTCTTATTTTTTGACTTATCAATAATGGGAAGGCCAGTATTAAATACTACTCATATTGGCTGGGCCCAGAATAAACTTGTTAAAGTTAAGCCCATAGATTTTCTGGGACCTCGTACTTAGGGTTCACGAGTACCAAGGACCGTTCACACTTTGGGAACGTCCCCTTACAACAAGTTTATTGGCTTCCCCAGTGTGAGCTAGTGTTTATGAGGAGAGAGAGGGAGAGGTGTGGTGATTGGTGTCTGTGGGTGGTGGTTTTCGGTGGTTCTCGCCTGCATCCCCTGGATATACAGGGTAGGAGAGGGAGGGGGAGACAAAAGCGTAGGTGTGACGACCTGAGTTCTAAATGTTTGTTGGGTGATGAGGTATGGAACAAGAACATATGGAGAACTCTGGCCAGAAACATCGACCCCACATAAAAGTGGGAAAAGATGTAGACGAAGAGAAGAAGAAGAAGAAGAAGAAGAAGAAGAAGAAGAAGAAGAAGAAGAAGAAGAAGATGATGATGAAATGGCTCTTGGTATTTATGCCTCTCATTCTGAAACGAAAAAAAAAGGAAGTTTTCCTGTAGTAAATGTAGTTATTAATTTGGGACAAAGAAGAGCCAGAGCTAAATTGCGCTTAGTTGATGATATGCTAATTAGCATCCACACTCCAGGTATAGCAAAGGCTGCAAATGTGTTAAAGTCTAATGGTCACAAGTTGGCTGATGAAGATATTGTTACTGGTGCATTATATTTTATGAAGATAAAACTACACTTGGAAGTTTTACAGATTCTGATCCCTGAAAGCCTATCCACCCTCCTCTCCCACACAATTTCACAGAGCCTTTGGACAAATGAAATCTTTAGCAGAACAGTTGGAGGAGATATTGGAGCATTTTCATGTTGATAATTTATTGGATTCTTGTACCAGTGGAAAAACAGTTTGATACATACACTACTGCAGATGTAGAGTTGGAAAAGGCCGATGTATCACTGCAAGGATGGAATTCCAACAACGCAAGACTTCAAAGGATAGTGGATCAGTGCGATTCTGAAAAATCTAGATCTTCTAAAGTAGTAGTCTAAAGTTTAATCTGGAATGTTAATATAGACAAGTTGTCTTTGAAAGGTCTGACGGCTAGAGAAGAAGTGTTGGCCAAATAGAAATTTCTGTCTCTGGTGTGTATAGTTTTTGACTCTTTAGGTTTAATTTCACCCTTGCTAAGAAGAGGAAAAACTCTTATTCAGAGACTAGTCTGTATGGGAAGATCTTTTGTCTGAATTATACAATGAGGAATTATCAAATTATGAAAGACCTGAACGTCAAGCTGTCCAAAGGGTTGAAAAATTGTGGGCACGCTTAATCTTTGATGATAAATCGTAGCACTGACGGGGAGACCCTTCCCATTTTTTCGTTTTTAGAGGGTCCAGGATATCTTGAGTATATTTCAAGATAGTTTATATCTGTTACATATGCAAGTGTTGTTTGCATGAGTTTCACTTATTATGGACACAGTATGTATACCTATTCATTTATATCAAATCTACAGGTATATTCGTATATATTATGTGTAGTATGTTCTTTGGGCTACGGTAGAAGAGAGATAGAAATCTGGACCACCAAAGCTATTAGCCATAAACCTGTCACCATCTCGGGATAACGTTTATTTCCCTTGCCTGTGCGAACAAAGAACCGTTATATGTACCAATGTTTCCACCTTTTTTTTTTCCCGCCTAACATGAAGGAACCCTACTTAGCCCTTAGTACCAAGGACCCCAACAGACGAGGAAAGTTTTGTGAGACTTTATTTCGAAAAAGTTAGTTGCTCTCGTGAGACGCTATGGGACACTCATGTTTGTGACGTGATTTTAAAGCATGAAAGTGCTCGTAGTTGAGATTTATGAAATAAAATCGTTACCGTGATTCCTGACGATGCATATAAATAACAAGTTATTAGTTAGTTGTTTTCGTGACATGTTACGAGACACTCCTGTTAAAGAATTACCTTTCGTTGGAGACATCTGGGCTTCAAAATAGTTGAGTACAGAATTAACTCATTTCTAACAATGTTTATTACTACGTGTGAGAGACAGAATGAACTCATATTAGTAGAGCTTTCGTAGGTAGCATATACGTTGGAAAATTTATTATTCTGTATGAGGAAGTTTTAATCTAAGGCGCGGAGAGTTTATTTACTAATTCACATATCAGCAGTTCGCAAACCCCATTATGAATACTTGCATGCATGCGTATGCATGTGATATTAATTATACTTTATTTGTAGAGGACATAATTTCGAATTCGTTTGTAGGCCTCTACCAAAACCGTGTCAGGATTTTTACGCTTAGGGAGTTATGAGAGCGAAGGTTGATAACTTATGGGATAATCTCCACAAAGAGAGTATAAACGAAAATAAGGGCAGAGAACTTAAGAAAGACGTATATAGTCAACATGAGTGGTCTGACAAGTTGCTAATGAGATTCAGAATTTCAAACTGTAAAGTAATCCGGTTTAACGTCACGGACTCCCTTTTCTACCAAGGGCTAGGACGGTTGCCTTTTTGTGAAGGACTTGTTCTGTCAGATGTAATCGTTACCCTGAGTGAATGCCCTTGCTAACCTCAGATCGTGACGGGGCGCGAACCCTCGACATGACGCCTCAAAGTCGCGGACGCTACCGCTTGAGCCACGGTGACTACCTTCAAACTGTAAAGTAATGAGAGTGAATAAGGGGTTAGAAGGTCCATGTTTGGGCATGCAATGGCAGAAGAGGAACTTCAAAAATCTGGGAACGAAAGGGATCAAAGGGTGAACATATTAGCAGATTTGTCTCCAAATATGTACATAAATGGCATGGTAAAGGCAGCATGTGTTATCTTAGCAAATATAAGGGTGGTCTGGGTTGAATACCCTGCACTCTTCTAGAATCTGCAATAGAAGAAACATATGAACAAATCAGAGATTTTTCAAAGGCATGCTACGAAGCTGGTGACAGAGATGCGCAGTTTTAGTCACGAGGAAAACTAAAGGAATTTCAAACTTACCACCCCTCGAAGCTAGAGGATGAAAAGGGGAAATGGTAAAATAGATTTTTTATTCCTCCGTAAATTTGACAGTCAATAGGGAGTGATACTTTGATATAGGTGGCTTTAGAACTAGAGGTCAGAATTTGAAGCTGCATTAGAAAATATCTTTGCATGATGAAGGAAGTGCCTTTTAGTGCAAGTACAGTTGATAACTGGAATTTATAAAATTCAATATGTAACTAGCCATATATTAGATTTAGGTATAACTGTTAAGCCATTGTGTGAAACAAGATGGGTGAGTCGCATCGATGCTTTAAAATCATGAAATATCATCCTGGTGATATATATATATATATATATATATATATATATATATATATATATATATATATATATATATATATATATATATATATATATATTCCCTGCGTGTCGTAAGAAGCGACTAAAAGTGGACGGGGCGAGGGGACTAGGAATCCCACTCTTGTATCAACATCCTGCTAGACGTCAAATAAGAAGTGGAGCAGAGGGGAGAATAACTTCTCGCCAAACTCCAGTTTTGGGGTGTCTAAATATGCGCGGTTGTAGTACAATAGAGAGCAAAAGATGTGAGATTGGATGTATGTTTGGTAGGAGGAGGATGGATGTATTGGCATTGTGTGAGACGAAGATGAAAGGAAAAGGAGAAGTGGCATTTGGTGATGTGACAGGTAGGGTGTCTGGGGTTGAAATGGGGAGAGCGAGAGAAGGTGTAGCATTATTGCTGATTGAATGGATGGTAAATAAGGTAGTGGAATGGAAAGAAGTGTCATCTAGGTTGATGTGGGTGAGGGTTAGGATAGGCAGGGAATATTGGGCTTTTGTTAGTGTGTATGGGCCAGGATGTGAGAGAAGTGAGGAAGAGAGGGATGAACTCTGGAATGAGTTAACTAGGTGTGTGGATGGTCTGATTAGAAGGAACTATGTAGTTGTGTTGGGTGACTTGAATGCCAGAGTGGGTGATGGAGAGGTAAAAGGTGTTGTCGGAAAGTTTGGGGTACCAGGTGGGAATGAGAGTGGCGACAGACCGTTAGATATGTGTGTGGAGCAAGGGTTGGTGATAGGTTATAGTTTTTTCAAGAAGAAATTAATAAATAAGTGTACATGGATGAGAGTGGCAAATAAAAGAGAGAAAGAAAGAGCATTGATGGAGTATGCATTGGTAGCAAAGAGCATAATTGGTATAGTGATAGATGTGTGCATGCACACATGAACGCATTCAGATAGAATGCGTTCATCCCTAAGTATAGCAGATATAAGCTATAAGGTTGGATTCCTTTTATACCTTCTGTGGTGTGTAGTTGGTAGCGCCTTGACTTAGTAATTATAAGTCCTAGGTTCGAGTCCCGGTCGGGGTAAAAAATGATTCATGTTTTCATATATGTAATGTGCTTGCTTGGTTATTGTATGACCCGAATGAGATTGGGAATGAATTAAATGCTAAAATGAAGCCACGAGTGAGGTTGGGGAATCTGTAACATGAACATAGTGGCATTTAGATAGAATGCGTTCATCCCTAATTATAGCAGATATAAGCTATAAGGTTGGATTCCTTTTATACCTTCTGTGGTGTGTAGCTGGTAGCGCCTTGACTTAGTAATTATAAGTCCTAGGTTCGAGTCCCGGTCGGGGTAACAAATGATTCATGTTTTCACATATGTAATGTGCTTGCTTGGTTATATATATATATATATATATATATATATATATATATATATATATATATATATATATATATATATATATATATATATATATATATATATATATATATATATATATATATATATGATGCTCTGATAACATAGATTCATCTGGAAATACTGTACTTCCCGAATTGAAGCCAAGGCCCTGGTTGATGCAATTAGCAGGTTCGAATTTGTGGTATCCCTTGTTGCATTGCATAGAATCCTTTATGAATTCAATTTTACAAGCAAGCCAATACAAAATAAGAAGTGGATTTAAATTCAGCTACGTGACAGTCCCAAGTCACTAAGACTTACCCGCTAAACTGCAAATGTATTGATGGTTTTTAATATGTTCTCAGAGATTCTACTCAGACTGCAAGGGAACTATAGATATTACCAATTTTTGGACAGGAAAACAAGTTAGGAACAGAAGGAATAAATGGCAACTTGACACTTGGCCCAAGAAGAGCCTTGAGAAGTTTCAAAGCTAAAAATTTGACAAAGACTTTTACTATGCACTTTTAGACATGGCCATACACTCTATTAGAGAGAGAGTCCAACAACTACAACAACATAATTAACTTTGTAGGAAATACACCATATATATTAAAAATACTAAAGATGTACTTAAAGACTGCAATAATCTGGAAAAACAACGGTGTATAATAGAAATAATAAAGTGGGAAACTCATTTATCACCCTGCCAATTGGTCCAGATTATAAAGAATGATATGCATCATAGGCCACAGCAGTTATGAGGCAAGAAAACCTACTGAGTAGCTAAAAAAAACGGCCACAAACCAGGAAACAATGTACGAGCATCAACTACCATAATTCCAGACTAATCTCCCCTCTCTCACTGACTGAGGCCAACGCCCTTCCACACAACACTCTCAAGAAAACTTCCCCCATTATCCCGTTACCAAATCACCACCACACCACACAGAATCAGTAATCAAACTAATAAACTAACCAAACAGAATAACTTGTGTAATCAAAGCAATACAGATTTAACCACCCAATACTCGGTAATGCAAAACTAAAATCATTACAAGAAACCAAAATCACGAGCAAAAACTAAAAAGATAACGATAACTACACTATTTTACAAGACAAATAATTGATGCATAATGGAAACAAAGATATTGATGATGAGATACTGAACATGCGTGGTGCGAATTTGCAGGCTATGCAGCTACAAGAAGTACTTTTTATGATAAATTATAAACGCCTGAACTAATGTTTTCATTGTTCTAAGGATTCTTCTCACACTTCCAGCATCAGTGACAAGCGGTGAAGAAAGTTTTTCAAAGATCATACTTATAAACAGTTACAGAAGCTCTACATTGTTAAAAGAGAGACCAGTAAGTTTGGCGATTGTATCAATTAAACATGCTTTTTCCTTTGCAAAGGAAAAGGCAATCCAAGTGAAATTTAGATGTGCAATAAACTGAAACATTTATGAAAAAATGTTAACTGTTTATTTGTTCTCTTCCCTCTGTCTAACTATAAACAAAATATGGAAAATAACGGGTTGCTTACTTGAAGTATTCTCAAATTATATATATATATATATATATATATATATATATATATATATATATATATATATATATATATATATATATATATATATATATATATATATATATATATATATATATATATATATATGAATCATTTTTTACCCAGACCGGGACTCGAACCCAGGACTTATAATTACTAAGTCAAGGCGCTACCAACTACACACCACAGAAGGTAGTTGGTAGCGCCTTGACTTAGTAATTTTGAGTCCTAGGTTCGAGTCCCGGTCGGGGTAAAAAATGATTCATGTTTTCACATATGTAATGTGCTTAATTGATTATATATATATATATATATATATATATATATATATATATATATATATATATATATATATATATATATATATATATGTATAATATATATATATATATTTATATCTACCTTGGCTGTTTCCCCCTTTAATTGGGGGTAGCCGATATAAAAAAAAAAATAAGGGTATTACTTTGCTCTATGGGCAATGACGAGGGAGCTAGCGACTGTTCAGATGGCATTGCTGGAGTGCCACAGCCCATCCTCCCGGTTCTTCCACAACCTATATCGCTTAACAACTGCCAACTCCCCTACTGCCCCTACCAGAGGGCTACCTTTGTAAGATGCAGCCCCATGGTAACAGCAGATGCCCATCAGAGTTGCGTCACATTCTCTCGCCACTCATTCCAATTCCTAGCACACTCGCTTGCTCCCATCACTTCCATCCTCCTATCATTCAGGGCTCTCCTTACTCCATCCATCCACCCAAACCTAGGCCTCCCTCTAGCATTTCTCCCATCAGCTCTCGCATTCATCACCTTTTTCCGCAGTCTTTCATCATCCATCCTTTCCACATGACCAAACCATCTCAGAACATTCATATATACTCTGGCTGCAATTTCTCTCCTCACACCCGTTCTTGCTCTTACCACTTCATTCCTAACCCTATCCAACCGAGATACACCAATCATACTCCTCAGGCATTTCATCTCAAACACATTTAGTTTCCATCTCTCATTTACTTTCATACCCCATAACTCTGATCCATACATCACAGTTGGCACAACCACTTTCTCATACAAAACTTTCTTAACATACATTTCCAACCCTCTATTCTTCATCACTCCTTTCAACGCACCCAACACTTATTTTTACACAAAACAATTTCAACTCTGGAAGCTAATTTAGATTCCATTTGAAATCATAATTCCAGTTATTGAAATTCTACTTCAATATGCACTTAGCTCCAGGTAGAATATATTATGAAAAAATGAGTAATAGATTTATATATTATTATTTGCTTGAGAAATTTTGATACATATTAATGAAAACAATATTGATTACATTCGTCATCATTTGTTTAATAAATAATTCACTTCCGTAATATCAAACAAAAGACTCTTCTTCATTACATATATGAAAAAAAAACCTACTTCCTCCTAAGATAAATAATAAAAAAAACTTAACTATCAATATCTTACAGAATGCAATTCATATTTACTTTATTCTTTGTATTATATAAAAAAAACAAAAAAACAAAAAAGACTTGAAAAAAAATCATATTAGTCATCCAAAAATATTTTTTTTTAATTTTCTGTAGATTTATTATAAAACACAAATGTTTGCGTTAACTAAAGTATCTAAAATAAAAAAAACTAATATAAATATTGCTGCATGGTAGGCCATGTTAAGTTAAATCGTGTATATTTTTCTAATCATTTAGCCAATTAATATGTTTTTGGAACTTCCTCCCGCCCTTTAAAAAAAAAAAGAAAAAAAAATCGAAAATAGTGTTTCAGCAGCAATATATATATATATATATATATATATATATATATATATATATATATATATATATATATATATATATATATATATATATATTGGCTTGAGGGCAGACACGCCTGGTGGTAATAATGGTTCTGCTCTTAAAATTGCTCCTCCCAGTAGATCTGCTTCTTTCACTCTTCACTATTCAAACATTCGTGGGCTGAACTCTAATCTTTCGTCTGTGGAACAGCACTTGGGCACTTTCCTCCCTAACCTCCTCCTCCTAACTGAAACCCAGTTGTCTATACATGCTTCCACTGACCTATTCCAAATCTCCCACTATAATCTGTATACTCGTTTTCGTTCCAAAGGTGGGGTCTGTGCATACTGCAACATTAACACTCCTACTGTGAGGCTCATGGACCTTGAATCTCCTGACTTTGATGTTCTCTGGCTAAAAGTCTATCTCTCCACTACCACTATCATCCTTTGCTTCTGCTACTGTTCTCCAAACTCCACCGAGTTTGTGTCTTTCTTTGAATATCTCTCCTCGTGCCTTAAGTGTTTGCTATCTTCTCACCCACATGCCGAAGGTCTCTACATTGGAGACTTCAATGTACACCACAGTGAGTGGCTTCATTCTTCTCACACTGATGTGGGAGGAAGCGAGGCCCTTGCTTTCTCTATTACTCACGATCTGGAGCAAATTATCAAACATCCTACCCACGTTATTGATCGTCACAAACATGCTGCAAACACACTTGACCTATTTTTTACTTCTAACCCTTCAAATTACTCTTATTCTGTGCTTTCCCTTCTTGGTAAATCTGACCACTCTATGATCTCTGTCTCTTCAATTTTCGCTCCCCCACCACCAATCCCTCCTACTCAACGCCGCCTTTGCCACTTCGAGCGAACCCAACTTGAAAATTTGCGTAATTTTCACTTTGACTTCCCATGGGATGACTACTGCTTTCGGTCCCGCAACCCTGATCGGGTAGCTGTAAAAGTTGCCGAGATCATGACCGCGGGTATGGAGGCATACATTCCCTCTTCTACAAAAACTTTCTCTCCCCCTAAACCTTGGTTTGACCATGCCTGCTCCATGGCTATCCAGGCTAGGAATCAGGCCCACCTATCTTACCAAGCCTCTCCTTCCGATTTAACTCGCTCTGCTTTTATTAGAGCTAGGAATCGCTGTACAGCTCAGATTCGAAGGTCTAAGGCTTTCTTTATAAGAAGGAAAGTTGATGACCTTAACCCCTCTCCCACTGACAAATACTTCTGGTCCTTAGCCAAAAACCTCTCCAAAAACTTCTGTAACTCAAGCTTTCCCCCTCTCATTCGTTCTGATGGTTCTATAGCTTGCTCTACCACTGACAAAGCCACTCTCTTTGGCTCTCATTTTTCTGCCAACTCTTCTGTCAACGATTCCAGCGCACCTGTTCCTCAGTCTTTTCCCCTCTCTAATCCTATGCCCTCCCTTATCCTCTCTTCACGCAAAGTTCATAAGCTTCTTCGCTCGCTAAAGATGAACAAGGCATCTGGTCCCGATGGTATCCCTGCAAGGTTCCTTATGGAGTTTGCAGATGAACTGGCTCCCGTGCTTTGCCGTCTTTTTCGCCTCATTCTGTCAACCAGTATCTATCCTTCATCTTGGAAGCATGCTCTAGTTCAACCTGTTCCTAAGAAGGGTGACCGCTCTATTCCTTCTTACTACCGACCTATTGCTCTAACTTCCTCTATTGCTAAAGTTTTTGAAACTTTGCTCAATGCTCACTTCTTGAAATGCCTTGAATCTAACTCACTTATCTCCGATCACCAGTACGGCTTCCGCAAGGCAAGATCCACTGGTGATCTCCTGTCCTATCTTACTCATGTATGGTCATCTTCTCTGAGGAACTATGGGGAATCCTTTGTCGTCGCCCTTGATATCTCTAAGGCTTTTGACAGAGTCTGGCACAAGGCTCTGTTGGCCAAACTCCCTGCCTATGGCTTTACCCCTTCTTTCTGTTCTCTGATTTCCAGTTTTCTTACTGACCGTTCTATATCTGTAGTTGTTGATGGCACAACATCTAGCCCTTTCTCTGTTTCCAGTGGTGTTCCACAGGCCTCTGTTCTTTCACCTACTCTCTTCCTTCTCTTCATCAATGATCTTCTACAATCCCCATCTTCCTTTCTTCTCCATGCCTTTGCCGATGATTCTACCCTTCAATTTTCCTCTGCCTTTTCTTCACAACCTTCATCTGTTACTCGTAATCAATCTCCTATCACTCTTTCTTCTACTCTTAACTCCGATTTGCAGAGAGTATCTGAATAGGGCACTCAAAATTTAGTTAAATTCAATGCCTCCAAGACACAGTTTCTGGCTCTCTCTTTATCTTCTTCTCCTCCTGATAACCCTATTGTCTTCGAAACTAATGAAATTTACCCTCTTAACTCTATCAATATATTAGGAATCCATATAGCCTCTAACTTGTCTTGGAGGAATCACATAATCCAAATTTCTAAATCTTCATCCAAAAAATTGGGGGTTTTGTTTCGCTTTCGTCATTACTTTTCCTCACTGCAGTTACTTAAAATTTACAAAGGTCTTTTCCGCCCCTGCTTAGAATACTGCTCACATATCTGGGGTGCTTCTTCCTATACTTATCTTCTTGATAGGGTTGAATCAAAGGCAGTCAGACTCATTAATTATCCTTCTCTTACTTCTAACCTGGATTCTCTCTCTCTTCGCCGTAAGGTATCTTCCCTTTCGCTTTTCTATCGCTACTACTTCCATCGCTGCTCTGATGAGTTGGCGAGTTGCAGCCCTCCTCCAATGCCGAGGCCGCGTAACACTCGCCAAGCGGCCTCATCTCACAGGTACTGTGAGGAGATTTGTAGCTCGCGGATTGGTCGGTGCAGCAACTGCTTCTTCCCATATACCTCCAGACTCTGGAGCTCTCTTCCTCCTTCTGTCTTTCCTAATTCTTATGACCTTTCATATTTCAAAACGCAGATTTATCATCATCTCAGAGCCTAGTCCTCCACATCTCCGGGTCCTCTTTACTTTGACTGTTTTTTTTCTGTCTGTCGTTTTCCTTTGTGTGACATTACCTCATCTCTGCCTTGCCCTTAACCTTTATCTTTTCCTTCGTCTAGGTATTTAATCGTGCCCGGGCCTTTGTTGATGAGGACAGTTTCTGCCTGTCCCGGTGTCACACTCTTAAAAAAAAAAAATATATATGTATATTATATATATATATATATATATATATATATATATATATATATATATATATATATATATATATATATATATATATATATATATATATATATATGAATCATTTTTTACCCCGACCGGGACTCGACCCTAGGACTTATGATTACTAAGTCAAGGCGCTACCACTACACCACAGAAGGTTAAAAGGAATCCAACCTTATAGCTTATATCTGCTATACTTAGGAATGAACGCATTCTAAGTGAATGCCACTATGTTCATATTACAGATTCACCAACCTCATTCGTGGCTTCATTTTAGCATTTAATTCAATTCCCAATCTCATTCGGGCCATGAAATAATCAATTAAGCACATTACATATGTGAAAACATGAATCATTTTTTACCCCGACCGGGACTCGAACCTAGGACTTATGATTACTAAGTCAAGGCGCTACCACTACACCACAAATGCTGATAGATTAGCTGGTAAGGCAGTAGAATTAAAAGATAGGATTCACAACAGTAAGGCAGATATAGTAGCAATTACAGAGACTAAGTTGAGTGAGGACATAAACAGTGTCACAGTTTTTCCTAAGGGTTTCAGAATACTAAGGGTTGAAAGATCTGAGAGGACTGGTGGAGGGATAGCACTGCTCATAAGTGAAAGGATTCAAGTTGAAGAAATAAACTTGGCTATAGAAAGTGAGTTCAAGGAATTTCTTGTTGCTCGCATAAATACTGGGTCAGAGAGCATTATAATAACTGTTGTATACAACCCACCAAGGAACCAAAATAGGCTTGAAGTTTATGAGGAAAGTCATATAGGTACTATTGAAGTCATAAACTCAGTTGTTAACATGGCACCGGAAAAAAAAATGTAGGATTTTGATTATGGGAGACTTTAATCATAAAGAGATAGATTGGATAAATCTTGACCCACACAGTGGTGAGGACTCATTCGGGGCAAGATTCCTAGATTGTGTACAAGGGAATTTCCTACACCAACATGTAATGGAACCAACAAGGGCCAGGGGTGGGGATGAGCCATCACTACTTGATCTAGTGTTCACAGATAATGTGTTGGATATTGAAAAAATTGAGTATGAGCCACCAATTGGAAAGAGTGACCACTGTGTGTTGTTGATGGAGTATATCATTGAAGATATTCTTCCTGAGAGTAGAGGCACTGAGGACATGAGGAGGAACTATCCGAAAGGAGATTACATCAAAATGAATGAGCTTTTTGCACTTATTGACTGGAGAACCTTATTTTACAACAAATCTGTACAAGAAATGTATGACATCTTTTGTGAGAAATATGGGAAGATAGTAGATTGCTGCATACCTGTCACCAAAGTAGGTGTAATTCATGCCAGAGAGAAATGGTTTGATAATGGGTGTAAAAGAGCTAAGGAGTGGAGAGACAAATGCTGGAAAAGGTATAGGAGGAGAAAAAACATAAATGCCTGGCAAACCTACAAAAGAGCAAGAAATGACTACCTAAGTAAAAGGAGAGAGGCAGAGAGAGACTATGAGAGGGACATCACCAGGAAGGCTAAAGAAAATCCCAAGCTTTTCCACAGCTTTATCAGAGGAATACTGAAGGTAAAAGAACAGGTTTTAAGGCTAAAGAGAGCGGATGGAAGCATCACTGAGACGGATGAAGAGATCTGCAAAGAATTGAACAAGGAGTTTCAGTCAGTATTTACAGTAGAAAATACCCCACCCCCTCAGATCGCAGTGATAGAATCTCAAGGGCCGGTATTAGAGAACATCAACCTTACAGCCACAGAGGTATGCAAAGCGCTGATGGATTTAGATGTTCATAAAGCTACAGGTCCTGATGACATATCCCCTCATATGCTTAAAAAATGCGCAAACACAATATCAGTGGCACTAAGTATCATATTTAAGGAGTCACTGGAGTCGGGGGAGATTCCAAGATGCTGGAAACAAGCAAATGTGATACCTATCTTCAAAAAGGGAAGGAGGGATACGGCTCTGAACTATAGACCAGTTTCCTTGACCAGCATAGTTTGCAAAGTTATGGAGAAACTACTAAGGAAACATATCTCTCTTCACTTGGAATCCTTCAACTTTTTGTCAGTGAGGCAACATAGCTTCAGAGAAGGTAGATCAACAGTAACAAACTTATTAGAATTTTATGATGAGGTAAGCCAAATCTTACAGGAAAGAGAGGGCTGGGCAGATTGCATATTCCTAGACTTCCAGAAAGCGTTTGACACTGTTCCACATGGGAGACTTATTAGGAAGCTGCAAGCAATGGCTAGAATAGGTGGAAATGTTTTGGAATGGATAAAAATTTACTTAGAAAGAAGGGAACAGAGGGTTAGAGTAAGACACTCAGTGTCTGAATGGAGAAGAGTTAGTAGTGGAGTTCCACAGGGTTCAGTTTTAGGGCCACTTTTGTTCCTTGTATATGTAAATGACCTACCAGAGTCTGTAAATTCATTCATCAATATGTTTGCAGATGATGCAAAGATTGTGAAGAAAGTAAAAAACGAGAACAATGGTAGGGAACTTCAGGAGGATCTAAATATTCTGCATGAGTGGTCAGAAAAGTGGCTAATGAAATTCAATACTTCAAAATGTAAGGTAATGAGAATGGGTACAAGTGCAAGAAGGCCCAAGCTTGACTACTCGGTGGCTGGAATACAACTTCAAGAGACAGAAAATGAGAGAGATCTAGGAGTAAACATACTGGCAGATTTGTCTCCAGAAATACATATAAAACGCATATTCAGGGCAGCATATGCATTCTTATCAAATGTAAGGGTAGCCTTCAGGCACATGGACAAGGAAATGTTCAGAAATATTTATGTAACCTATGTGAGGCCAAAACTCGAATATGCAGCCCCCTTTTAGAATCCGCACTTGAAAGAGCACATAGCTAAGCTTGAAAAAGTTCAAAGACATGCCACGAAACTGGTGCCAGAAATACGCAATCTCAGTTATGATGAGAGGCTGAGGGAATTAGACTTACCATCACTCGAAGCTAGAAGAGTGAGGGGGGATATGGTGACAGTCTTTAAATTCCTTCATGGTTATGATAGAGTGGATAGGGATCGATATTTTGATATGGCTGGCTCTAGAACTAGAGGTCATAGTTTGAAGCTTCGTAAGAAAACTTCTTTGCAGGATGTAAGGAAATACTTTTTCAGTGTAAGGGTAGTTGATAATTGGAATTGGCTAAGCGAGGAGGTAGTTAATGCTATCTCAATCCATAGTTTTAAGGACAGGTATGATAAGTATGACTAAGTATAAAATGGAACCGATCAGGAGACGGGAAGATATGAGCTTTGGGCTCTTTCCCGTAAACGCAATTAGGTAATCACAATTAGGTAATCACAGAAGGTTAAAAGGAATCCAACCTTATATATATATATATATATATATATATATATATATATATATATATATATATATATATATATATATATATATATATATATATATATATATATATATATATATATATATATATATATATATATATATATATATATATATACATATATATATACATATATATATATATATATATATACATATATATATATAAATATATATATATATATATATATATATATATATATATATATATATATATATATATATATATATATATATATATATATATATATATATATATATATATATATATATATATATATATATATATATATATATATATATTACTCCTGAAAAACTATTTTCGATTTTTTTTTTTTTAAGGGCGGGAGGAAGTTCCAAAACATATTAATTGGCTAAGTGATTAGAAAAATATTTTCGATTTAACTTAACATGGCCTACCATGCAGCAATATTTATATTAGTTTTTTAATTTAAATACTTTAGTTAACGCAAACATTCGTATTTTATGACAAATCTATAGAAAATTTTAAAAAAATATTTTTGGAAGACTAATATATTTTTTTTTTCAATTCTTTTTAGTGTATAATATAAAGAATAAAGTAAATATGAATTGTATTCTGTAAGATAATGATATTTATGTTTTTTTATTATTTATCTTTGGATGAAGTAGATTTTTTTTCATATATGTTAATGAAGAAGAGTCTTTTATTTGATATTACGGAAGTGAATTATTTATTAAACAAATGATGACGAATATAATCAATATTGTTTTCATTAATACGTATCAAAATTTCTCAAGCAAATAATAATATACAAATCTATTATTCATTTTTTGATAATATATTCTACCTGGAGCTAAATGCATATTGAAGTAAAATTTCAATAACTGGAATTATGATTTCAAATTAAATCTAAATTAGCTTCCAGAGTTTATATTGTTTTGTGTAAAAATATCTTAGAGGAAACTTTAAAATATACCAAATATATATCATATTTTTCAAAACATATGTTTCAAATGCACTTACCTAATTGTATTTACCTAATTGTGTTTACGGGAAAGAGCCCAAAGCTCGTATCTTCCTGTCTCCTGATCGGTTCCATTTTATACTTAGTCATACTTATCATACCTGTCCTTAAAACTATGGATTGAGATAGCATTAACTACCTCCTCGCTTAGCGAATTTCAATTATCAACTACTCTTACACTGAAAAAGTATTTCCTTACATCCTGCAAAGAAGTTTTCTTGCCAAGCTTCAAACTATGACCTCTAGTTCTAGAGCCAGCCATATCAAAATATCGATCCCTATCCACTCTATCATAACCATGAAGGAATTTAAAGACTGTCACCAAATCCTCCCTCACTCTTCTAGCTTCGAGTGATGGTTAGTCTAATTCCCTCAGCCTCTCATCATAACTGAGATTGCGTATTTCTGGCACCAGTTTCGTGGCATGTCTTTGAACTTTTTCAAGCTTAGCTATGTGCTTTTTCAAGTGTGGATTCCAAAAGGGGGCTGCATATTCGAGGTTTGCCCTCACATAGGTTACATAAATATTTCTGAACATTTCCTTGTCCATGTGCCTGAAGGCTACCCTTACATTTGATAAGAATGCATATGCTGCCCTTACTATGCCATTTATATGTATTTCTGGAGACAAATCTGCCAGTATGTTTACTCCTAGATCTCTCTCATTTTCTGTCTCTTGAAGTTGTACTCCAGCCACCGAGTACTCAAGCTTGGGCCTTCTTGCACTGTACCCATTCTCATTACCTTACATTTTGAAGTATTGAATTTCATTAGCCACTTTTCTGACCACTCATACAGATTATTTAGATCCTCCTGAAGTTCTCTACCATTGTTCTCGTTTTTTACTTTCTTCACAATCTTTGCATCATCTGCAAACATATTCATGAATGAATTTACAGACTCTGGTATGGTAGGTCATTTACATATACAAGGAATAAAAGTGGCCCTAAAACTGAACCCTATGGAGCTCCACTACTAACTCTTCTCCATTCAGATATTGAGTGTCTTACTCTAACCCTCTGTTCCCTTCCTTCTAAGGAAGTTTTTATCCATTCCAAAACATTTCCACCTATTCTAGCCATTGATTGCAGCTTCCTAATAAGTCTCCCATGTGGAACAGTGTCAAACGCTTTTTGGAAGTCTAGGAATATGCAATCTGGCCAGAGCTCTCTTTCCTGTAAGAGTCGGCTTACCTCATCATAAAATTCTAATAAGTTTGTTACTGTTGATCTACCTTCTCTGAAGCCATGTTGCCTCACTGACAAAAAGTTGAAGGATTCCAAGTGAAGAGAGATATGTTTCCTTAGTAGTTTCTCCATAAATTTGCAAACTATGCTGGTCAAGGAAATTTGTCTATAGTTCTGAGCCGTATCCCTCCTTCCCTTTTCGAAGATAGGTATCACATTTGCTTGTTTCCAGCATCTTGGAATCTCCCCTGCCTCCAGTGACTTTTTAAATATAATACTTAGTGACACTGATATTGAGTTTACGCATTTTTTAAGCACATGAGGGGATATGTCATCAGGACCTGTAGCTTTATGAACATCTAAATCCATCAGCGCTTTGCATACCTATGTGGCTGTAAGGTTGATGTTCTCTATTACCGGCCCTTGAGCTTCTATCTCTGCAATCTGAGGGAGTGGGGTATTTTCTACTGTAAATACTGACTGAAACTCCTTGTTAAATTCTTTGCAGATCTCTTCATCCGTCTCAGTGATGCTTCCATCCGCTCTCTTTAGCCTTAAAACCTGTTCTTTTACCTTCAGTTTTCCTCTGATAAAGCTGTGGAAAAGCTTGGGATTTTATTTAGCCTTCCTGGTGATGTCCCTTTCATAATCTCTCTCTGCCTCTCTTCTTTTACTTAGGCAGTCATTTCTTGCTCTTTTGTAGGTTTGCCAGGCATTTATGTTTTTTCTCCTCCTATACCTTTTCCAGCATTTGTCTCTCCACTCCTTAGCTCTTTTACACCCATAATCAAACCATTTCTCTCTGGCATGAATTACACCTACTTTGGTGACAAGAATGCAGCAATCTACTATCTTCCCACATTTCTCACAAAAGATGTCATACATTTCTTGTACAGATTTGTTGTAAAATAAGGTTCTCCAGTCAATAACTGCCAAAAGCTCATTCATTTTGATGTAATCTCCTTTTGGATAGTTCCTCCTCATGTACTCAGTGCCTCTACTCTCAGGCAGAATATCTTCAATGTGAAAGGTGCGTGGTTGTAGTACGATAGAGAGCAAAAGATGTGAGATTGGATATATGATTGTAGGAGGAGGATGGATGTATTGGCATTGTGTGAGACGAAGATGAAAGGAAAAGGAGAAGTGGCATTTGGTGAGGTGACAGGTAGGGTGTCTGGAGTTGAAAAGGGGAGAGCGAGAGAAGGTGAGGCAGTATTGCTGAGTGAATGGATGGTAAATAAGGTAGTGGAATGGAAAGAAGTGTTATCTTGCCTGATGTGGGTGAGGGCTAGGATAGGTAGGGAATGTTGGGCTTTTGTTAGTGCGTATGGGCCAGGATGTGAGAGAAGTGAGGAAGAGCGGGATGAATTCTGGAATGAGTTAACTAGGTGTGTGGATGGTCTGAGTAGAAGGAACTATGTATTTGTGTTGGGTGACTTGAATGCCAGAGTGGGTGATGGAGAGGTAGAAGGTGTTGTAGGAGAGTGGCGAGAGACTGTTAGATATGTGTGTGGAGCAAGAGTTGGTGATAGGTAATAGTTTTTTTCAAGAAGAAGTTAATAATTAAGTATATATGGATGAGAGTGGCAAATGGAAGAGTTAAAGAAAGAGCATTGATAGATTATGTGTTGGTAGCAAAGAGCATGATTGGTAGAGTGAAAGATGTGCATGCATTTAGGGGTGTGGCTGCTGGGATGTCTGATCAGTTTTTGGTTGAAGCAAAAGTGGTAGTAGCAAAAGAGTGGGGAAATAGAGTGGGGGGATGTAGAAGGGAAATGGTGAAGGTGGAAGAGTTGAAAAGCCAGAGAAGAGACAGGAATATCAGGACATGTTGAAAGTGGCATATGACAGGGTGAAAGAAAGAGAAGTTGGGGAGTTAGAGGAGGAATGGGGGTTGATGAAAGAATATTGTGTGGGACATGAAAGTGATGTGTGTGGAAAGAGGTTTGTTGGAAGTAGCAGGAGGAGGGGCGGCGAGTGGTGGAATGAAGGGGTGAGAATTAAGGTGGAAGAGAAAAAGATTGCTTTTGAGGAATGGCTGCAGTGTAAAAGTAGGGAGAAGTATGAAAGATATAGGGAGAAAAATGTGGAAACCAAGTGGAAGGTAGAGGAAGAGAAGAGGTTGGCAAATGCTAGGTGGGGTAAGGACTTATGTGGGTCATATGAGGAGAATAAAAAGAAGTTTTGGAAAGAAGTGAAGAGAGTAAGGAAGGGTGGATCGAGGATGGAAGAGGCAGCGAAAGATGTGAATGGACAGATGTTAAGAGGGAACGATGCAAGGAAAAGGTGGGCAGAATATTTTGAGTGCTTGCTGGGTGTTCAAGAGGTAGTAATGGGAGATGAAAATGAGAGAGAGATTACAAGAGAGGAGGTGAAAAGGGCACTGTATGAAGCAAAAGCAGGTAAAGCATCTGGAATGGATTGTGTGAGAGCGGAGATGTTGAAAGAAGGGGGTGTGCCTGCAGTGGAATGGTTAGTGAGTGTTTAATATATGCTTTATATTGTCAATGGTGCCAGTGGAATGGGTGAATGCTTGTATAGTGCCCCTATACAAAGGTAAGGGAGATGTGTATGAATGCATTAATTTTAGGGGTATAAGTTTGTTGAGTGTGCTAGGAAAAGTGTATAGTATGATACATGTTAATAGGATTAGGGATAAGACAGAAAATGTGATTGCGGAAGTGCAGAGTGGCTTTAGGAGAGGTAGAGATTGAATAGATCAGATTTTTATAGTTAGACAGTTATGTGAGAAATATTTAGCAAAGGGTAAGGATGTGTATTATGCATTTTTGGATCTAGAGAAAGCGTATGATAGAGTTGATAGAGAGGCAATGTGGAATGTTTTGAGATTATATGGAATTAATGGTAAACTGTTGCATGCAGTGAAGAGTTTGTATGAGGGCAGTAGAGCTTGTGTTAGGGTAGGGAATGAAGTGAGTGAGTGGATTCCAGTGAGTGTAGGACTGCGACAGGGATGTGTGATGCCACCATGGCTGTTCAATTTGTATATTGATGGGGTTGTAAGAGAGGTGAATGAGCGAGTGCATGGTCGAGGTTTGAGAATGGTAGATGGGAATGATAGTGAGTGGGAGCTGAATCAGTTGCTGTTTCCAGATGATACTGTGGTGGTGACAGATTCAGAGGAGAAGCTGTGTCAGTTAGTGTCAGAATTTGGAATGGTGCGTGACAGAAGGAAGTTGCGAGTGAATGTGGGAAAGAGTAAGCTTATGGTGTGTACAAGAAATGAGGATGGTGCTGGATTGAATGCTATATTGAATGGAGAGACACTTGAGGATGTTGATCAGTTTAAGAATTTGGTCTCGGTTATAGCTGCAAATGGTGGAGTGGAAGCAGATGTGTGTCACAGAGTAAATGAAGGATGTAAAGTGTTGGGTGCGTTGAAAGGAGTGATGAGGAATTGAGAGTTGGAAATGAATGTTAAGAAAGTTTTGTATGAGAAAGTGGTTGTGCCAACTGTGATGTATGGATCAGAATTATGGGGTATGAAAGTAAGTGAGAGACGGAAATTAAATGTGTTTGAGATGAAATGCCTGAGGATTATGATTGGTATATCTCGGTTGGATAGGGTTAGGAATGAAGTGGTGAGAGCAAGAACGGGTGTGAGGAGAGAAATTGCAGCCAGAGTAGATATGAATGCTTTGAGATGGTTTGGTCATGTGGAAAGGATGGATGATGAGAGACTTCTGAAAAAGGTGATGAATGCGAGAGTTGATTGAAGAAATGCTAGAGGGAGGCCTAGGTTTGGGTGGATGGATGGAGTAAGGAGAGCCCTGAATGATAGGAGGATGGATGTGAGGGAAGCAAGAGAGCATGCTAGGAATAGGAATGAGTGGCGAACGAGTGTGACGCAGCTCTGATGGGCATCTGCTGTTACCACGGGGCTGCATCTTACAGAGGTATCCCTGTGGTTGGGGTAGTAGGAGGAGTTGGCAGTTGTGAAGCTACACAGGTTGTGGAAGAGCCGGGAGGATGGGCTGTGGCACTCCAGCAGTGCCATCTGAACGGTTGCTAGCTCCCTCGTCATTACCCATAGAGCAAAGTATTCCCCATATTGTTTTCTTTTTTTTTATGTCGGCTACCCCCCAATTAAAGGGGGAAACAGCCAAGGTAGATAAATATAAATAAAAAAATTAAAAAGTAAATCTTGTATTACCATTCAAACAACAACAAATACTTAAGCTACAGCCACACTAGACGCGACGAGCGGGGAGGTAACATGGAGCGATCAGCGGTGAGATCAGTGTCATTGCGATGACTGTCCAAATAGGAAGTGTCAACATCTTCAATAATTTATTCAGTCGACATGAAAATTATGAAAATAGATAGGAATGTCGCTAGTCAGTGCTCGTAATTTGGAACATACTGCATCGTGTATCATGTAGCGTCAAGCGAGGAGGGTAAGCGGAGCAACATACCTCCCTGCTCATCCAGTGTAGCCACCCACATATAATTTAATGAGTTTCATCATGTCACGTCATCCCACCCCGCTCAAGCCTCCCCGCTTGTCACGTCTGGTGTGGCCGTAGCCATAGAGTTAGCCAATTAGCGAGAGCTCCTTTCATTTACTGGCGCTAAATCTTATCTCTTTAGACAACAATGTGCATTCGTTTTATGCGCTCACAATAAAACTCACTCAGTTCTTGTGATTTACTTAATAATAATAATTATAATAATACTAATAATAATAATAATGATAATAATAATAATAATGATAATAATAATAATAATAATAATAATAACAACAAAATATAATGACAATAATAATAATTATAATAATAATACTAATACTAATAATAATAATAATAATAATAATAATAACTATAATAATAATAATAAATAATAATAATAATAATAATGATATCAGTAGTAGTAATAGTAGTTCATGTGATAGTAATAGTTTGTGTTGTTATTGTTGTGTAGCACTCATTGAATAGATATTACTGCCACAGGACTTTTCAAAATGTTATACCACTGATAATAATACATTTTAATTGCTCTCAATGCAACAGCAAGCACTTCAGAGAACATTCATGTTCCAAGCTGTCAAAACTAAAGGCTGCACATACAGCAGTAACCATTTAGTAATTTAATCATCCTTATATCTGAGAAGATAAACTACCTTGTTGCAACATTAAAGGGTGTCAAGATTAACTTTCAGAGGTGGCTCTTACAGCTTCTTTAGGCTGTTGTAGTTGTTATATATAGATCTCTCAGGGATGAGGTAAGTCTGTAGGTGAGGCATTAGGAGAAAGTGACATAGCATGTTATCTCAATAAGATCAGTGAGTGGAAGTTTCTTTAGAAGCAGGAGTAGTATATTTGTATCGCCCACATTTCTCATTTAAAACAAAATTTTAAAATGCTATATTGTCTAACAGGAGTGTCTATCTAATATCTTAGCTTTCTTCTCATTTCACTTAAAAGTGACAAATATGTCTCCGAGTGCCCTTGGTTGTGCTGGATATACAACTTTAGTAGTAAAAATGAGTATTGTACACCCGATAGGCAAACCTACATATAAAACACAACCAAAACTCTTAGAGAAACTTTAATATTATAATCAGCTGATACTGCGTGAGGAAAGTCTTTGACTAATCCAAATGTACTAGAGATTGGGAGGTATAAGATATTAAAAAATGTATTCATGTCAGTAGTTTAAGGACAGAGTAGCAACTATGTAATTACAAGGAATTTTGAATTTGTTTTGATTATGGTATTCCCTCCGCGTTTCTACTAAGCTTGTGTACTTTTCTGCATTTGGTGTTCCTTCCAGATGGAATCTTCATTCTCACCTCTGTTATAGTTTCTCCACTTTTCATGCTTGACATCATGGACCAGCTTTAATGCCAATCTCCCATCCCTATTTAATAGATTACTTCTTGGCATATGGATGTAAACAGAATGAATTAGCATCATATAGACATGGTGGTACATACCCTGCTAGGGAGGAATCTGTGCATTATCCATTGTTTACAACTTAGTTCTTCATTGTTTTCCATATATAGTTTGTTGACTGGTTTGCCCCTATAGTTTAAAGCATGAGCCAAGCTATTCGTGTTGTCAACCAGATCAGGGAAGTATCTGCTGTGAGGCCTTGAAAGCAGAAGCTATCTTCATTGCCAACAAAGTGTGCCAAAGTGAAAGTTGGGTTACTGACACTTGGAGGAATGGATATGAGTCCATACAACCTTCGGCTCAGGTGCACCTGAAAAAGTCTCTCAGGAAAACAAAAATATCATTATAGAATCATGCAATAAATGACTAAGAAGCAATGCATAATTGTGCAAGAGCTCAGTTCGTTGGTACTGCTTATGAGGAGAGATGAAGTCTTTTCGCATGATTCCGATGTCCATGAAATATGCTGTAACTCCTGAGAATTGCATTTGGTTTAATAAGTCTCAAAATTAGCAGAAAGACGTTCTTTACCTCTGCCCAAGTGACGAATTCTTCATTTGTCATCCTAATCTTCAGAATGACAGGATCTGGACATTGAGTGTGAAAGTGCTTGAAAATACTGAATGATACCAAGAAGGGTCTTACTTTACTTGTGGTATATATAAGTCTGGCTCCAAGTTGCCTCAGAAACTTTGTACTATATGTTGCACAACATCTGTGGTAATCAAGGAAGAGGGGCAAAACTGGATGGGAGCTATTTCTGCAAATTTTGGAGAAGCTGCTCTCATTCTTACAGGAGCCTGGTAACATATTGAATTTTGATGACATATGTAGTCTCTACAGCAGTACTCGAGCGTCATGCTTTCACACAAATGATGCAAAATCTGATGAACGGTTCAGGGATCAAGTTTTTTATTAATATGAATGGCCTGGAAATTCACAGGACGTCAGCCCCATCATACACATTTGAGCATTCTTGAAAGACAGAGGGGAGGCTAAAACAAGGGAATGTGACATTGATATGGATTAAAAAAAAAGTTTGCGTGTTGAATGATATGGAGTTAAACACTAATCTCATTCGCTGCTCTTATCATACCAAAACACGAATGCAGGCTGTACAAGACACTTTAGGCTTCCACATTAGTTATGAAGGGAGTAATGAATTCATTTCATCAATACTTTAATAGATTGTTCTCAACTAGTACTCATATTTATAACCCCCCCCTTAGAAATAGTTATGTACCACCGTGTATTGGAAAAATTACAGAAAAAAAACAAAGGGCATAGTTAATATATAGTAAAGTATTTCACACTTGCATGAATGTATGGGTTTGTAATGCAGTGTGAACTGGGATCACTTTGAAACAGACACTTTTGAGAAATCATGACAAAGTCTTAATTCATGCATATTTATAGTATAAGGTTATAATTTTCAAACCAATCGTGATCCTGCTTGGTTGCTTGGGAACTGTCTGCTGTTAGTTTATGGTGCAAAAGATATCCAGGTCTTATATTTAATGTGCTAAACATTTTAATAGCTTTTCCCCAAGGAGATGGGAATGAGTGTCTAAACCACTTACAGCTAAGATGATATAATTTAATCGTCAAAATCCATGCTTGTGGAACGTGAAGCTGGAGAGCTATAAGAACAGAGATAAACACATAACAGCACTGAAGGCCATTGCTGCAGAGATAAGGGAACATGGTGCTTCCATACAATGGATGAAATAAAAAAGAAAATAGATATGCTCTTTTGTTCTTTTTCTTTATATATACACCAATTATGCTACACAACAGTTTCTCCAACATGTTTATTGTATGACACTCAAGGTATCAGCATTGTCAGCCATGCCGGCCCATTCATCACCTCTGCTGTGTGGACAACATTCATGGGCATGCCCGGCAGAATTTGCCAGCCAACCGTGCTGCCCGGTGGACACGCCCACTCGTCTGGACAAGCTTTTACTGGGTTAAGATTATTGTACTACAAAACCATATCTAACCTCAAACCGTGGTGGGCCGTGAACCAACGACTTGACATATCAGTCACAACGTTATCACTCGGCCACGGTGAACAATTTTTTTCTTTTCATACGTAATATTTTCAATGAATAAAGTAATGTCATACTCATGATTATGGCTAAAATAATCAGAAAGTAAAAAGATTCTTTACACAACTGAAACTAATTTAAGGTCACAGGACAACGATGAGACGTTTTTCTCGTGGGGCATCTTTGAAGAATATAGCACATACTTGCCAACAGGGAGTAAGTTAGGCATTTTGAAGAAATTAATTTCAGTATGATATTCTCCCAATAGCCTTGACAATGTTAACTTTTGCAGAGCAATTCTCTTGGGTATTTATGATGTTGGCAAGGCTGGAAATACCTTGTGTATTAATTACATAATTGAATACTTTATACAGTTAATCGTGCTTATATCATCATAGCCTTTGGTTAGCAGTTACAAGATGCCATGGATAGCAACACAAGTTCATATACTACACACAATACAGTGCCCAAGGAATAAATGAAACCCAATTTTTTATACACTTATCTCGAGTATTTTAATTATTTTCCAATCTAGATTATTTTAATTACTTTTCCACCTATATACAAATTCATTATACAAGACACTAAACAGATATACCTAAGAAGTTCATGAGGGGGTTCAGTGACTGCAGCTTTTATAATTATAAACAACAGTTTGCATACGGGAAAGCTACTTTTTCCTTACAGGTACATCTATAATTGCATTGATGAAATTAAACCTTAAACATACTATATTACTCTTAAGTACTAGTAATCTTCCCCTAGCATCTATACTAGGAGTTACTACAATGTACACATCTGTATTTTATATAAACATGACCTCGGAAAAAATTACAATCTGTTTAATGAATATACAACCCACAGTAATATACTCCCCTTTGAAATGAATAAAAAAAAAAACTAGTAGACGAGATATTATGTACTACGATTTTATGAGGGATTTTAGAAATTTTGTTCCTTTTTTATTTTTGTATTTTTTCAGGAAGACATTCACTTGTAAGCTTTGACATACTATCTGGTCCTACTATTAATTATTAAATAATGGCATTCTCACAATAAGCACAATCATATTCTTAGAACACAAGAAGTGCCACATTGATTCTGTGTATACAATACTAAGCATATATTATACATTTATCACACAGCCCCGCACAACAATATCACAATATTCTATATAGATAAGAGCTATATATACAATTATCATACTATCATAAAAGATCTATAATCGATCCAAGGCACAATAATATATGGCAAGTGTGGGATCGGCATCTAAATACTTAAATGCACAATAATATATTTTTTTCAATTAAATACCTAAACAATGCCTTTAAAGTTATGAGTATACTGACCAAGAAATCACTCTAAACTAAAATGGCCAAAAAAAAAAAAAAAAAAAAAAAAAAAAAAAATTCAGAATACAACACAGTCATCCTATTCTGGGTTCATATGGAGCCCAAAAAATCGAGAAACAACCTATATCTTTCTTGAACCCATGATAGGGTGAGATCTAGGGTCAGCCAATGCATTTCCTTATCATTACAAGCTTAACCAAGTCACACTTTTCTTAAGTCCTTCGACTTCATTATCCTGACAAAAAATATTTGCTAAGCATTTGTGCTCCTTCAAAGGAAGGGACATAGCTACAGTTCACAGTTCTAACCTCGTGTTTTGCCATTTCATGTAAATAAATAAACAGACCTCCAATACTATACTGGAGTGATCCTTATAAGTTTGCACGGTAGTTTTTTGAGCTCTGAATAATACCTGTATCTGAACAAAGAGGTTAAGAAACCAAAATTTATCCTTCATAAAATCTCTCTATTGTTTCACTATACTTTTGCACCACAAACGGCCTCTTCAGTTTCATTGTAGGTCCTGCAGGGATGAAAAAATATCAATTTAATTGTTCAATTTTATAAACAGTTTCCTATAAATAATAAAGATAAAGTAATGAATGTAAATTTGGTTTGAGTAATGGAGAAAACTAACAAATTATTAGACATTAAACTAAATTTCCACAATGAAACATATGAATAAGCACTGTACAAAGATTTTGTAAGACAAATGAAAAGCAGGTATTAACTTACCAAGCTCACCACCTGGAATGGAGAAGTCCTTAGGTAATATGGTCCACTTTTGAATTCTTTGGGCATTTGAGGGGGCCAGTTTGTTGGCCCTATCAATACCCTCTTGAAGTGCTCGCATGATATTGGCATCAGGACCCGATAACACATCTTGAATGTTGTTGGCCCGAGACCCCACGCTGCGGCACCACTCGATACACGCCGGGGTTAGAGTATCGAGAGGTTCACCTGAATCTAAGTTCATGTTGGTCTGAAAAGATGAAACAGCACCCTGAATGTTTTATAAGGAAGAAGATAAGACAGAAGTGTAGTCATTCACGTATTTCAAGAAACTTGCTACCCCATAATGAGTGTTCCATGAAATGGTATTGGAATATGACAGGTAACTTAAGGATTCCTAAACTATTGACTTCTGAAACTTGTACCCTGGTAAAGCCGAGTTTTAATTAATGTACTTTCACACATTGTGATGCAACACTCAAGAGATTTTTCCTTGCGCATCATATAACATCTTAGGCATCATTCTAGATCCCGACCTTTTCTTGAAGATAACCCAAAAGCAGATAAAAATGGGTGAATAAAAAGGCTTAATTATACTTGCCCATTCACAGCTCTTAGCTGATAGGGAGAGAAATTACTATTCCTACTCTATGAGCCAATTTTAGGTTAAAACTATTCATCCAATGTAAAGGTACTTGTAATATATATTGTTCCTTCTGTCTATGATAATATATATGAAAACGATATGAAATAATACCCTCAGGTACTTTACATTTAATTCTATTTCTCACCTTAAGTGATTATTACCACTTTATGCTCATGATAAGCATAATACCACACAGCTGTATACCATTACTTAATTAACATACAGTTATCAGACTAACAGTCTAGTATTTCAAATTCACATACAAAAGCAAAAATCATATTATATGGAGTTAAAAAAAATTGGCAACAATATCAAGTATGACAAAACTAACTAGTTTATTTAAAGAAACGGTAAAAAGAATTCATGTAAAATACTCTACAGAGAAACTAATTTAGGACTATGCAACTTGTGTTGATAAATGAACATAAATTACATGAGTAAATCACATAAAGCAAGTAGAAAGGCAACTTACCTTTAACGTAAGTAGTATTGACAAAAACTTCTTCTTGTCTCCAATGAGCATGCAGTTACTCAAGCACGGTAATTCTCCCTTTAACGTATCTTCGATCAGTACGGGAGCTACATTTTCTCCTCCAGCTGTGATGATCAATTCTTTGAGGCGGCCAGTAATATACAAATAATCATCACTGTCTAGCTTGCCAATATCACCGGAATGTAACCACCCATCATCATCGATAGCTTCATGAGTCTTCTCTTCCATACGCAGATATCCCATAGAAACATGACGTCCTCCCATGCAGACTTCTCCGTTACCCTCTTTATCTGAGTTATGGATTTTCGTGTAAATACCGAGAGGGGCACGGCCAACGCTTCCCACCTTGAAAGCCTTCTCGAGGCCAATAGAGTGAGGACCTGACGATTCGGACATGCCATATATTTCTGTTAGAGTTATGTCCAAGCTGTGGAAGTATCGAACGATGTCCGGAGAAATTGGAGCAGCTGCCGAGATAAATATCCTGCATCTGTCAAAACCTAAAACAGCTTTCACTTTCTTAAAGACGATGGCATTGGCTACGGAAAAGCAGAAGGGTTTCCTGAAGTCTTGCCTCTGTTTACGTTCATTTGTTTCCAGTCCAATGGATTTAGCCCAAGTGGCGATGGATTTTTTCACGCCTGTGGTCTTCCGGCCAACCTCCATCATTTTCTCATAAATCTTTTCCCACACGCGAGGGACACCTAAGAAGGCAGTGGGACGAACCTCCTTAAGGGTTGTTCCTAAACTACCCTTCAAAGCATCTGGTTGGGCAAAGTAGACAGTACCACCAGTGTACATGCTGGTGTAAATATCGGCCATCTGAGCGGCAACGTGAGAAAGAGGAAGGAAACTGACCATGACTTCCTTTCCGGGGACAAGATCCACATGAACTGACATAACGTGTGCAGTCCAAGTGAAGTTGTCATGGCTAAGCATGACACCTTTTGGTGGGCCAGTTGTACCAGAGGTATAGATTAATGTAGAGCACTGATTGACAGCAATGCGACGCAGTCTCTGCTCCAGATCGTGATCGGGCTGCTGTTTTCCCAAAGTCATGGCTTCATCCCAACTAAGAACTCCCTCGACGGTTGGCTTTCCAGAGTACTGAATGATGGTTTTGAGATGAGGAAGATTGTTCTTAATCTTGAGAACTTTTTCAAGTTGTTTCTGATCTTCAACAATCCAGACCTGAGCCTCACAATTGACTGCGCAGTGTTCACAGGCTTCAGGAGAATTGGTTGTGTAAATTCCAGCAGCAAAGCCACTGTAAGATATAAAACATTCTCAACGGCTTACATTACATATGTGAAATATATAATAGTACTAATCATGACATATTAAGGACTTACTCCTCATATCCCATCACAGATATTCTCTATAGAAAAAGGTGCAAAAATATCTTTCATAACCATTGCTTGTAAATCAACAGTAAACTAATATAACAATGTAATGTTCTATAGGTAATTTTCAAATGTGTCTTTTAGCCATCTCCAGGAAATTGGGTAAAATTATTTCTAACTTTTTATAAATTCATACATTACTCACTTTTGTTTATAGTTACTAAAATTTTCAACATACCGTGTACATTAACGGAATACTTCCGAATCTCCTAATCAAGGAGCATAAAACAAATTGGTGCAGCTTTACCAAATGAATCCTTACCCAGCAAAGATGGCAGCCAGGTCCGATATGAACCATTCAGGAGAATTGAAGCCCAAGATGCAAACACCATGGAAAGGCTCCAAACCAAGTTTAATGAAAGCTTTGGCCATAGTACGGACCTGCTCGTAATACTCGCGATAAGTAGTCATTTTCCATACTCCATCTCTCTTGACGCACAAAGCATTACTTTCGGGATATCTATTAAAACAAAAAATATAATTAGCATATGGTATTGAGTAATAATATCATAAGTGTCGGTTGGCAAAAAGGAAAAACATTACCTTACCCGTAATCCTTGTGTGCTTTAAGAGCCATCTCAAAATTAAAAATGGAGTGAGGGGTTGGCAAGCCCACAGTGCTGGATACTAGATTAAATTTTTAGTCAAAGAATAGATGACAAAATTTGATGAGATCAGGTAAAGAATGACAAAGCCTGCTGCCTGCCACAATTGGTTCAGATGTGGGCAATTGATGCATTGAATGAGACATACTGCCATGTTGAAAATACAAATTAGTACTGTACTTAAAAGAGTAAGTGGCCAAGAATTCAACGAGTTTATCATTAATAAGTATTCTAGGACCTGAAGAGTATAAAGTGCTAAAATACTTCAATAATAATGTGAAACTATTTTTATACAGAAATAGGGTCTCAAAGCCATGTAAAGGAAATGTTTATGTTTTCTATATTACTGCAAAAGTGCTGCAATATGAACAGCAGTCACCTTGGGAAGTGATAAACCCACGAAAGAGCCTACCACATGGCATTACAAGGCCATCCAGCCTTAATTCCCCAGCTTTGACTTGTCAGTGTCCATCTCCATTAGAATGGGGATAAACAGTGATGCAAATATTGCAAATAAATTTATTGGACACAGCAGTGCAACATGGAAACCTGATGCAATGCTTACTTCTCAGCAGCTTTCTTTAGTAGTGTAGGGATAGATATAGGGGTGTGGGCAGACGGGCCGTGATCCCCTATTTTTAGTTTCACTGCACCCACTGGTTCCCACGTTTTCACAAGATCAGAAGGAACAACCTGATCTGGCCCTGCAATGAAAAAATATATATATATTTAGCATCATTTAGAGATTTAAAGCTTATCCTATAAAAACAAATAATTTACCAATACTTGTCTAGTAACATTTGAGATGATGTTGAATAAGAGTAAAAAACGAGCATTCTAGCCCACCAGGTGTCTACGAACATCTATTGGTAAGACCATACATACAAATGAATTTAGCTGCATATAGGATGACAAACTTACGAACATACACATAATTTGAATGTCTAATCATAGATTTCACTGATGATATACATTCAAACAACTGGTTGTAGATCCGAGATGTGAAGCAGAGTTCAATTTTCTTGCACTGTTACTTACCATTCAGGTATTCTGTCTGCTTGGCAGGCGACTTGAACATCTCTGGTCTGGAGGATGAGAATTGTGGTGAGGATTCTTTAGGGGTGGTGTCCAGGGAGTTGGAATGAGCAGAAGTAGTCTCAGGGGTCTCAGGTCTGGTCTCCGACAAAGACGACGACGAAGGCACGGAAGACTGCAAACTCTCCTGTTCAATTTCTCCTCTCTGAAACAAGTAAAGAGGGAAAATAAGAACATGCTTCCACAAATGCACATAAGACCAAACTAGAAAGCCACATTGTTTTGAAAGTGTTAAGAATGGGCAGAAACACCCATCACACAGCATTATAGTATACTGCAATATGTGTGTGTAATTACCTAATTGTAATTAACTAATTGTGTTTACAGGAAAGAGCCCAAATCTCGTATCTTCCAGTCTCCTGATCGGTTCCATTTTATACTTCGTGATACTTATCATACCTGTCCTTAAAACTATGGATTGAGATAGCATTAACTACCTCCTCGCTCAGCGATTTCCAACTATCACACGTGTGTGATTACCTAATTGTGTCTACGGGAAAGAACCCAAAGCTCATCTCTTCCTGTCTCCTGATTGGTTCCATTTTCTACTTAGTGATACTTATCATACCTGTCCTTAAAACTATTAACTGAGATAGCATTAACTACCTCCTCGCTTAGCCAATTCCAATTATCAACTACTCTTACACTGAAAAAGTATTTCCTTACATCCTGCGAAGAAGTTTTCTTACAAAGCTTCATATTAAGACCTCTAGTTCTAGAGCCAGCCATATCAAAATATCGATCCCTATCCACTCTATCATAACCATGAAGGAATTTAAAGACTGTCACCATATCCCCCCTTAATCTTCTAGCTTCGAGTGATGGTAAGTCTAATTCCCTCAGCCTCTCATCATAACTGAGATTGCGTATTTCTGGCAACAGTTTCGTGGCATGTCTTTGAACTTTTTCAAGCTTAGCTATGTGCTTTTTAAAGTTCGGATTCCAAAAGGGGGCTGCATATTCGAGTTTTGGCCTCACATAGGTTACATAAATATTTCTGAACATTTCCTTATCCATGTGCCTGACGGCTACTCTTACATTTGATAAGAATGCATATGCTGCTCTTACTATGCCATTTATATGTATTTCTGGAGACAAATCTGCCAGTATGTTTACTCCTAGATCTCTCTCATTTTCTGTCTCTTGAAGTTGTACTCCAGCCACCGAGTAGTCAAGCTTGGGCCTTCTTGCACTTGTACCCATTCTCATTACCTTACATTTTGAAGTACTGAATTTCATTAGCCACTTTGCTGACCACTCATGCAGACTATTTAGATCTTCCTGAAGTTCTCTACCATTGTTCTCGTTTTTTACTTTCTTCACAATCTTTGCATCATCTGCAAACATATTCATGAATGAATTTACAGACCCTGGTAGGTCATTTACATATACAAGGAACAAAAGTGGCCCTAAAACTGAACCCTGTGGAACTCCACTACTAACTCTTCTCCATTCAGACACTGAGTGTCTTACTCTAACCCTCTGTTCCCTTCCTTCTAAGTAAGTTTTTATCCATTCCAAGACATTTCCACGTATTCTAGGCATTGATTGCAGCTTCCTAATAAGTATCCCATGTGGAACAGTGTCAAATGCTTTCTGGAAGTCTAGGAATATGCAATCTGCCCAGCCCTCTCTTTCCTGTAAGATTCGGCTTACCTCATCATAAAATTCTAATAAGTTTGTTACTGTTGATCTACCTTCTCTGAAGCCATGTTGCCTCACTGACAAAGTTGAAGGATTCCAAGTGAATAGAGATAGGTTTCCTTAGTAGTTTCTCCATAACTTTGCAAACTATGCTGGTCAAGGAAACTGGTCTATAGTTCAGAGCCGTATCCCTCCTTCCATTTTTGAAGATAGGTATCACATTTGCTTGTTTCCAGCATTTTGGAATCTTCCCTGACTCCAGTGACTTTTTAAATATGATACCCAGTGCCACGGATATTGAGTTTGCGCATTTTTTAAGTACATGAGGGGATGTCATCAGGACCTGTAGCATTATGAACATCTAAATCCATCAGCGCTTTGCATACCTCTGTGGCTGTACGGTTGATGTTCTCCAATACCGGCCCTTGAGCTTCTATCTCTGCAGTCTGAGGGGGTGGGGTATTTTCTACTGTAAATACTGACTGAAACTCCTTGTTCAATTCTTTGCAGATCTCTTCATCTGTCTCAGTGATGCTTCCATCCGCTCTCTTTAGCCTTAAAACCTATTCTTTTACCTTCAGTTTTCCTCTGATAAAGCTGTGGAAAAGCTTGGGATTTTCTTTAGCCTTCCTGGTGATGTCCCTCTAATAGTCTCTCTCGGCCTCTCTTCTTTTACTTAGGTAGTCATTTCTTGCTCTTTTGTAGGTTTGCCAGGCATTTATGTTTTTTCTCCTCCTATACCTTTTCCAGCATTTGTCTCTCCACTCCTTAGCTCTTTGTCAGTGGGAGAGCAAGCTATAGAACCATCAGAATGAATGAGAGGGGGAAAGCTTGAGTTACTGAAGTTTTTGGAGAAGTTTTTGGAGAGGTTTTTGGCTAAGGACCAGAAGCATTTGTCAGTGGAAGAGGAGTTAAGGTCATCAACTTCCCTCTTATAAAGGAAGCCTTAGACCTTTGAATATGAGCAGTACAGCGATTCGTAGCTGTAACAAAAGCAGAGTGAGATAAATCAGAAGGAGAATCTTGGTAAGATTGGTAAGCCCGATTCCTAGCCTGGATAGCCATGGAGCAGGCACGGTCAAACCAAGGTTTAGGGGGAGAGAAAGTATTTGTAGAAGAGGGAATGTACGCCTCCATTCCTGCGGTCATGATCTCGGCAACTTTTAGAGCTACCTGATCAAGGTTGCAGGACCGAAAGCAGTAGTCATCCCATGGGAAGTCAAAGAGAATGTTACGCAAATTTTCATGTTGGGTACGCTCGTAGTGCCAAAGGCGGTGCTGAGTAGAAGGGATTGGTGGTGGGGGAGCGAAAATGGAAGAGACTGAGATCATAGAGTGGTCAGATTTACCAAGAGGGGAAAGCACAGAATAAGAGTAGTTTGAAGGGTTAGCAGTAAAATATAGGTCAAGAGTGTTTGCAGCATATATATATATATATATATATATATATATATATATATATATATATATATAATATATATATATATATATATATATATATATATATATATATATATATATATATATATATATATATATATATATATATATATATATATCAAAAGAGAAGCTACAGCTAAACCCTGGTGAAACTTTACCAACAGAAATACCTTATTGGGTGGCACGATTCCTGAACTTGCATTGAAAAAAATTGCAATTAAAAAAAAAAATCACCTCCCTCAGAAGTTTTTTCTGTTCCCACTCCTTGATGTTTCTTGAGCTTGTGCATCACCATTTGCAAAAAAAAAAAAAAAAAAAAAAAAAAAAAAAAAAAAAAAAAAAAAAAAAAAAAAAATATGCTTAATTTTCCTCAAAGGCTTTGATTAAGCATTATGATAGATACCTGGATGAGGAGGGAGGGGGGGGGGGCTAAACAAACTAGCGTCCTGTTTTGACACTTCGTAAGAAAGCTCATCCGCACGATTTAAAAATGCACTTTCCTAATACGTGGACTTTATTCAAGAAAAAAAAAAAAAAAAAAAAAAAAAAAAAAAAAAAAAGCACTCTTGAGAGGAGATCTTGCAATTATTTCTGTGACTGTGTTCACGAGTAAGAGATTCATTCCAGTATATACTAGCAGCTCATTAAACATATATACTGTTCCATCTCAGTTATTATCCATTCTTTAGGGATAAAACCAATATATGATATATATGCAAATCTCTTACTGATTACATAATGTAACAAAAAATTGTAAAACGCTATTACATATCAACCGTCTACAATTCTATCGCACAATATCGTTCCATCTACATCAAACCTTATCAAATACCTTATTTAGTCGAAATTAGAGTCTAAACACATAAGAACTATTTTATTTTTTTAACGTGTAGCACATGAGCTATCTATCAGGCCTCGTCAACCCATCTCGTCCAAGGTTGGCCACAAACCTTAAGCCCGCCTTCAGGAAGTAAAAGAAAATCAGTGGCGCTGACAATTCATGTATAAAATATGTCAAAAAAAATAAATAAATAAATAAACGCTACGTGATTTTGTGCATGTGTATATAAACACGTCAAGCAGCTTCTTTTTTTCAGGTAAGAGTGTACGCAGAAGGATCGACACCTTTTAATATGACATATAATCACATTGCTATAGGGAACCGACGAAGCGCAGTGGTTAGAGCATTTGCCTAGGGAAGTGACAAACCGGCGATCAAGCTCAACATATGCAGGGCGATAGGAAAGTCATCTAGCATTAAATTCCTCAGCTCCAACCTGTCTGTCCGCCCCCATAATGGGGATTAATTGCGACAAATAAAACCGTAATTAAAAACAGATAAGAAACATATCGGCTGAAGCTTTACCTTGGAATAGGTTCTATTTAATCCCGATTCAAATGTTATAGCATTCATCTAGATTGAACCTTTGTATATACGTGTGCGCGCGCGCGCGCGCGCGCGTGTGTGTGTGTGTGTGTGTGTTAGTGCGTGTGTGTGTGTGTGTGAGTGAGTGAGTGAGAGGTGAGTGAGTGAGTGAGTGTGTGTGTGTGTGTGTGTGTGTGTGTGTGTGTGTGTGTGTGTGTGTGATTACCTAATTGTGTTTACGGGAAAGAGCCCAAAGCTCGTATCTTCCCGTCTCCTCATCGGTTCCATTTTAGACTTAGTGATACTTATCATACCTGTCCTTAAAACTATGGATTGAGATAGCATTAACTACCTCCTCGCTTAGCCAATTCCAATTATCAACTACTCTTACACTGAAAAAGTATTTCCTTACATCCTGCAAAGAAGTTTTCTTACGAAGCTTCAAACTAGTGTGTGTGTGTGTGTGTGTGTGTGTGTGTGTGTGTGTGTGTGTGTGTGTGTGTGTGTGTGTGTGTGTGGGGGGGGGGGGGGGGGGGAGAGAGAGAGAGAGAGAGAGAGAGAGAGAGAGAGAGAGAGAGAGGAGAGAGAGAGAGAGAGTTAAAAAGGAGCATGTACACTAATAAGCAAATACAACTTCATTACTGGGCATCTAACCAAACAACAACAGAATTAGAAAATAAACAATATCAAATAACACTTCGTGCATTGAAAGTCAATACTAAACTTTAAATGTAGGTCACGAGTGATACAACAATTATATGACCTGGGAAGCAGGTAGTCTTGTAGATGAGGGACGAAACGACCTTGAGGTGACTCGCCAGGTAGGAAAGGTGGGTAGTGTTGAATTTGAAGCTATGGAATAAAATATTACTATTGCAGATACAAATTTCATTCTTTGTAGACTACTTCCGTTTGTTACTACAACAGTTAAGACTCGTGTGTGTGTGTGTGTGTGTGTGTGTGTGTGTGTGTGTGTGTGTGTGTGTGTGTGTGTGTGTGTGTGTGTGTGTGTGTGTGCAACAGGGTTACGAAACACCTCAATAATTAATGCCGTCGAAGGCAGTACTAAAATAAGTTTGGGGCGTGGGCAAATGAGAACAAATATTTCTTATCATCATATAAAGTTGGACTTGAAATAATAAAATATTTACAGACCTAAAAGTCGGAGATTTTGAATCCAATATTTACTTTTAAACGCTTAATTACGAAAACTTAAACGTAGTAGTTGTAACGTGTGTCACGTTAGAAATTGTATTCTAATGCCATTTCCAACTTTCGTCAAGGCAGTAATGTTGAAATGTTATATATATATATATATATATATATATATATATATATATATATATATATATATATATATATATATATATATATATATATATATATAGTGTATGGTTGGTTTTATTAATGCGGTCGTTAACTGAATGCTTCAAAGTCATACACTAAATATTATACTGTAATATGTGTGAATTGTTAGCCCTACACTATGAATATCAGTTACGAATAACCCCCACATACACACTCCAAGAATGGTTTGACTAAGATTTGAGAAGAAAAAAATTGAATACTGAAAGCGGACGGTGAATGATTTACACATTTGGACAGTTTCATTTTCGTCCTCATGCACACGTTTCATATCCAATCTTGATCCGAGGTATTAAGTGTGATCGCTTTTACGACACGGACTCCATTTTCCTTTAAAAGCCAGGACGGTGCTTTCTTGCGAAGAATTTTGGTTATGGCAAGTGCGACCGTTACCCTGAGTGAATGCCCTTTCTAACCTCAATGTGGTGGACCGCCAAACCAAGATCTGACGATTCAAAGTCGCAAGCGTTACCGCTCAAGTCACGGTGGCCACAACCGAGGTTTCAACTGTTCCATCAAATTCCTTCAGGACTCTTCCCAAAGCAATGCCTAATAAAAATAAGAAAATAATACCTCGAAGAGCAAAATCAGTACAATCATGATCAATTTGCAAATTGCCTTCATACTCTTTGCCTCAAGATACGGACATTTTTTTTTCCAATTGGTCCAAGGAAAAACTTAAACTACAGAGATTATGTTCGCATGAAAAAGAAGTGAAAACAAAAAAGTGTCATTTTTGTGCAATCACAAAAGAAAAATATTTCGCAAGCGTAAGAATGAGTCATAGGGTACGAAACGATAATGCCTGAAAAGCTGCTTTCTCAGAGTTTCCATTTGCAGTACAATATTCATAATTAGTATTTATACAACAAATTATTATTATTATTATTATTACTATTATCATTATTACTATTATTATTATTATAAAACCTTCCTAATATTCGTAAAATCCTTGACCGGAGTTACTGTCGAATAATATACGTAAAGGCAGGCTCTCCTACTTCAATACATTCACTGCATCTACTACTCACAACTTCCAGTCAAGACGAGACAGGAATGAAGAATGCCTTCATAGGCAACCGTTTCGTCCTAGACATACCTAAACTTCCTCAAAGCAATTTAGAGGACAATGCAAGGAAACGCTCTCTCTCTCTCTCTCTCTCTCTCTCTCTCTCTCTCTCTCTCTCTCTCTCTCTCTCTCTGTGTGTGTGTGTGTGTGTGTGTGTGTGTGTGTGATTACCTAATTGTGATTACCTAATTGTGTTTACGGGAAAGAGCCCAAAGCTCGTATCTTCCCGTCTCCTGATCGGTTCCATTTTTAGACTTAGTGATACTTATCATACCTGTCCTTAAAACTATGGATTGAGATAGCATTAACTACCTCCTCGCTTAGCCAATTCCAATTATCAACTACTCTTACACTGAAAAAGTATTTCCTTACATCCTGCAAACAAGTTTTCTTACGAAGCTTCAAACTATGACCTCTAGTTCTAGAGCCAGCCATATCGAAATATCGATATATGTGTGTGTGTGTGTGTGTGTGTGTGTGTGTGTGTGTGTGTGTGTGTGTGTGTGTGTGTGTGTGTGTGTAATCTTCTGGCCTTTTTTAAGTAAATATCACTAACAAGGCGATTAAAATAATATGTAAATAATCATATTATTATAAGACAAGCAAAACTAATTTTGAAAATATGCTTTATGAAAATGTAAAAAAAATTGCTGCTAATACTATTATTATTATTATTATTATTATTATTATTATTATTATTATTTTAAAAACGGTGTACAAATTCCATAGTATATATAAATTAGAAACAAGGTTTAATTACAACTTCAAAATCAGTATAAAAACGCTCAGTACTGTGTACCATTACAAAAATGACTTTTAAGGATATGTGAGCAGAAGTCGGTGTACACAATCAACATGATCAGAAAGTACATCACGAGGTGCACATTAAACTCAATACATCTGAAAATGGTGTACAAGTATGGAGCGTACGTAAACTGTGAATTCATACAGACTGATAAAAATAAGTATAACACTTTGGCATATACATAAATGCATCTGAGGATAAGACGTAAAATTACATACCGGCATGTAAATCGGAAGGTTTGTAAATTTAACATTCTGAAAATCAGTGTTAAATAACTATGTACAAAAATATGGTATGTAGGTATTCAGCACATTTATCGGAAACATGTAATACAATTATGGATAAATTATGTTATTGTACGGAAATGGCAAAATGGGTAACAAAGAGAGGCAAAGAAATGTTTTGAATATTGAGAGTATTTTAAAGTACAAGAACATATCTTTATAAATATCTTCTTATCAATCCCAAACCTCTAGAACGATTACTCTAATACTCCTTTATACCCAGTAAATGCCTTGTTACGTATATAAGATTTAAGTCGTTACGTGAAATACCGATAAAATAGCTTTGAATCTTGACTAAACAAATCAATATGGAAAATAAAGCTATAGATCAGTCCATCAGATGATCAGATGTTTCAGTAATATGGACCAAAAATGCTACTTGTTTTATCTGGGGTCTTATGATAATTCGCTTATTTATACAAGAGTTGTAAACACTTGAGGCAACTTGAGAAGGTAAATTAACTGCTCTGAGAGAGAGAGAGAGAGAGAGAGAGAGAGAGAGAGAGAGAGAGAGAGAGAGAGAGAGAGAGAGAGAGAGAGAGAGAGAGAGAGAGAGAGAGAGAGACCCTTGGTAAGGGATGGGGTTTTTCCCAATCTCATAAAACCTGTCTTGATCCAGCATCATCACCAACCTACTGAAAAGGTACAAAACAACCAACCATTTTTCTCTCTACCATTTTATTTGATTTCTTCTTTATAAATTCTACCTGTAGCATGTGTCTTACTTCCTCCTATTGGGGGATAGGGGAACAACGCTATATAGTCTCATCTTTTCTACCCTCTTCATAACAGCTAGCTCCTCCAGTCCCACCAAGAGTAATCTCTATAAACCCCTCTCCCGTCCCTTTATAATCTTCTGACATAACCCTCTGATACAGCCCATATATCCCTCCCTACCCATCCTAATGATCGGCTAAAGTACGTTTCAACCAAGGACACAAGAGCCACGCCATATCGTTTCCTGCCCTTGACGTGAAATAACGACTCGAGACCTTTTTCACAGTGCTTCCTCCCCATCAGGAGAAATAGTCAGTACTTCCTAGTAACACGGACGAAAGAAAAGGGCGGATAAAATATCCTCTAAAAAAATATACCCTACAGCAAAATAGTAAAAATGATATGCAAGACATTGCCAATAACGACTGTCCTATCCTGAATGAAATAGGAACGACTCAACACATTGGGCCATCTCGTACTGACGTCAAGGAAGGTTGAACAAAATCCGCACGTTGGATATTAGGAAGTCAGAAGCTTGACAAAATTAAGAGGAAGTGAAAGCATAAGTGTTTCCGGGCTATAAAAAATATATAAATAAATAAATCTGCGTTTCCAACAGGGATGTAAAATATCTAAATAGGCAAAGTTAACTGTATATACCTGGACCATTTAGAATGTACATCAAGAGAGGATAGCAAAGTTTCTTAATACTTCTGAAGAAAAAAAAAACCGCAACGCCTTTTAGCAACATGAGATTTATCGTCCAGGCTTTGTTTAAACTATTGTTAAGCGATTATTACTCTTAATGACGTTCGTCGCAATATCAAGCGGGATGATAAACTCCTTCTTTGTAAATTCATTTGCTTTACTCTTATGCGGCAATTAACCCGAACCAATTTTTCCCATTTTGCGACAGCTGCCCACGATTACTGGATTATTAAAGGAAGGGTTTCGTCGTAGCTTAATTATTATTATTATTATTATTATTATTATTAAAAATTTTAGAGCACAAAGTTTGGTTTAGGATAATTGAAAAGTACATGAAGATAAAAATTTTTAATTAAAAAAAGGTAGAATATTTGGATAGACAATTCCCCCAAAAACTAAATACACGTAAAACAAACTTCCACACACAACATAAATGCGTTCCAAGATACGCTGGAACACCGTGCTTTGACTACATAATGGACAAAAATGTGCTCATAAGCAAGTATAACTGCTAAGGAATTCTGTACAATTGAGCACAGCGAAAGACCGCGAAGCATACGAAACAAGCATTATTATTATTATTATTATTATTATTATTATTATTATTACTATTGCAACATGTCCCAGTGGTAAGAGTGAGCGAGTCCGGAAGCGACCAACGTGGGTTCGAACCCACCAATAGCATTAATAAAGCCATGCAACCTTAATCTCCCAGATTCAACACATTTGACTCCATTCCAATTCGAATGGGGATAAAAAGTAGTAGTAGTAGTAGTAGTAATATTTATTAAGGTTTCTATTGACCATAAATATTGTATGAAATGCTAAGACTTATGCACTTCCGAGTTCTGCATATATAAATATAAAGAAACCTTTGCATACAATGAATCTATACATGGTATCCAAACCAAGGTATGCTCTTTTCACTCAGAAAATATTAAGAATTCAGAGCATAACTCTCTACCCTATTTCAAGGCCATAGATCCCACTTCCCAACGATATCCTGTCCATACACACAATAACAGAGATGGGTCATTGTTTTCCATAAAATGTACAAAAATAAGGTGTTTAATTTAAAGTACTTTTCTAAGTGTTAAATTCCTTACAGGCAGTTACCAAACAAATCCTTCTTATTGAAGTGAACCTGGTGAAAATATTTATTCAATCCATTAACAGACTTGAATTTACATTCCTTATACAACATTGCACTAGTATCAGAGAGCTCATTGCGGTATTTTTTAAGAAAAGACCATTTTATACAGCTTTTAATATCTTATCAACGTACTGGCTACTTCTGGACTATTTACGATACTGCAGGATATGTCTGCGATAAGCTGATAAAAATGTGACACTTCTGTAGTAACTAATAAACCTGTTAATACAAATTATCAAGACGTAATCATATAGCTCTCAAGACACAATATTGTATACTCTATACATTGCAAGAGGATTTTTTGAAATGAAGGGAGACTACAGTAGTCTGTGTGTGTGTGTGTGTGTGTGTGTGGGTGTGTGTGTGTGTGTGTGTGTGTGTGTGTGTGATTACCTAATTGTGATTACCTAATTGTGTTTACGGAAGAGCCCAAAGCTCGTATCTTCCCGTCTCCTGATCGGTTCCATTTTTAGACTTAGTGATACTTATCATACCTGTCCTTAAACTATGGATTGAGGTAGCATTAACTCCCCTCGCTTAGCGAATTCCAATTATCAACTACTCTTACACTGAAAAGTATTTCCTTACATCCTGCAAACAAGTTTTCTTCCGAAGCTTCAACTATGACCTCTAGTTCTAGAGCCAGCCATATCGAAAGAGCCAGCCATATCGTGTGTGTGGTGTGTGTGTGTGTGTGTGTGTGTGTGTGTGTGTGTGTGTGTGTGTGTGTGTGTGTGTGTTTGCGTGCGTGTGTATTTTTGCAGTAGGATTTCATTATCACACGTCCTGTTAACTAAGACCTCTGTTTTAGCATTGACAATTTTCTTATATAATTGTTTAAAGTACTTACTCACCTTGTCATTATCGTTGAGCTTACTGAATAAGGTGAAAAAAAATTAATGGAATCGAGGTTTTGTACATCCTTGTACGCCATCATAAGACAAATTAAATGGTGGTGGATGGAGGTTAAACTTAATACCTAATAACCACCTTTGTTCAATATTCACCACAAATATTCCATCTTCATTGTAAAGTCTCTAGAACTGTTAATAGAGGGGCTTCAAGCATCCTTACCTCTGCCCTGTGTTTCTTACTTTTCGAGTTGGTAGAATAACAGTCTGGTGCCTGCACATGCATGGATGGAGCTAACTCATGTATATAGAGAGCTTCCAGAATCTGCAGACGCCATAGATGCTTTTCTCCATGTAATATCTAGGTTTTCCTCTTTCCATGAATGTGAAGACATCAGACTGTGTCACTCTGCCAACTCTAATAGTAAGAGACAGAGGGCAAAGCTATGTAATGCTTGAAGTCCTTCCGCAAACAATTCTGGAGACTCCACAATATATATATATATATATATATATATATATATATATATATATATATATATATATATATATATATATATATATATATATATATATATATATATATATATATATATATATATATATATATATATAGAGAGAGAGAGAGAGAGAGAGAGAGAGAGAGAGAGAGAGAGAGAGAGTCTAAACGAAGACATCTTCCATCTTTGATTGTGTACAAGGGTTGCATCGAAGGGTAATTTTTTTTTTTTTCATTTTTGAGTGTTATACCTTGACGGGCAAAAGATGGCTACCCTCATCGCTCCAGGCCATCAAGAAACCATAAGAAAAAGTAGAAGCTTAAGGACAAGGTCTGAATAAGAGAATGATAAATAAAATCAGGCTAAAAAAGTCAAATTAAAATATTAAAAAAGCAATTAGAAACAAATGGGGAGTACTGTGACTTGTCAGAAATGAAAGGATAACATGTGTGTGACGAATACGCTCGGTGTCTATGTAAGCATACAGAAAGACTGAAGGAAGATTTAACTACCATTTTAACTAAATATACATTAAGTTTGATATTATTGAAATTACAAATGACTGGTAACTCTCACCTACCTTAACCGGTCTTGTTACCACGTTCCAATCAACTGGGATAGTGGAACCCAATACTACAGGTAGTCAAAACTAAGGGGCATCATTAACGGAGCAACACGACTGGATATAAATCCAAAGGGAGGGAAAACTTAAAACTTGACAGATGAGCAGTTAGATTTTGCTATTAGGGATTCGAATTGGGGTCATCATCTCAGTTCAAATATACTGCTTCAGTATTGCGGAAAATCCAAAATGTGCGGGGGGGGAGAGAGAGAGAGAGAGAGAGAGGAGAGAGAGAGAGAGAGAGAGAGAGAGAGAGAGAGAGAGAGAGAGAGTGCTGACGAGTATAACATGAACACAAAGAAATAAACGGAAATGAAAACGATACTGTGGAGAGGAGGAGTAGGTTTAAAGATAGAAATCACTTTAGAAGATCATTAAGACTAATTACCAATTCGCATTTTAGATCTACAACATTTAGAGAATAGTAACTAAGACCTCATAACAGGAGAGAAAGGCAAGAGGGCAGAGGAAGACAGCAACTTCGGAAATGAAAGGGAGACGGCACCATCTGGAACAACATTGTTGAGCGATCCACAGGAAAAGACCTACACAGGTGCCGGGGAAAGGAAGTTGCAGCCATGCCAAAAGATATGATCATGAAAAGTCGTCAAGGTTTAATGGTGAGAGGGGTTAAGACCCGTTTGATGGGGTGATCTTATGGGCTTCGCGGATTGGTCGGTGAAGAGGGAGTGTAGGGAACAATGTCGCCCATACAAACTGCACCCGACGCAACAACAGAGCGTACAGAGGTAACTGGGATACATAAATATAAAGAATGGAACTAACGAAAATATAAAAGGAGAGAGGAATTTAATACGTATGAACAAGAACAATGTAAATCAAGTATAAATAATTGGAATCAATTGGAGAAGACGCACCTCACAGCGAAGTCAAGCGGAGAAAACACTTCACACAAATGGCCAACTGGAGATTACGCATCTCATAATGAAGCAACTGGAGATAGAGCACCCCTAAGTTAGGTTAGATTAGGTTATCTCCAGTTGGCCAATCATGAGGCACACCCTCTCGAATTGACAGCACTGAGGCACGTCTCCTCCAGTTTATCCAAGAATAGATTATACGAAACATTATAAACGGAATAATCAGAGGTTTTATTTACCGAAAAATTCAACATTTACTCCGGCTTCAAAATTAAGAAAACCAAACCGTAAGTTAAACCTATATGTCCAGCTTAATCCCCCAGCTCCAACTTGTGTGTTCACTCCCATTGGATTGGAGATTAGACTGCGACACATTAAACGATGCTTTTAGTATATATGTAAGAAACATGTCTATTTTAGAAGAATAAAATCCGAAACAAAATTACATAACTTTGGTAATTATCTGTCAAGCTTGAATTTTTGCCTTCATTGCACTGGTGCTCGTAGTTATTTGCATGTCTCACCGGACCGGGTAAAAGGTGCAAGAACAACCAACTGCTTTATCTAAAATATTTTGGCATCCCAACTGCGAGCTACATTCAAAATTTTTAATTTGAATTTACAAGACCGATCGTCCTCGCATTTTAATGGTTGTGTTGAGTTTCCCTTTTAAAACTATCCCGCCATTAAGATCTCAATGGTGTCAGTCAGGAAGAAAAAAAAATAATACAAACATTATGGATATGAAATATACAAGTGTCAATACATCGTGCGAATGAGCTATACTTTCAAGCAATATTTAGCATATCTAAGCTAGCTCCTTTAACTGTTAATGCAGTTACACAGGTTTTAAGAAGTTAGCTTCGTGTAAGGTAATACCCAAGTCTACGAAGATGAGGTGCCAACAGTAAACGTGGCTTCGTACATGTAACTTTACATAGGTTTAAGCGTGTAGTTTACTTCAAATCTTGAAAAAGAAAAAAAAGAAAAATACATTTGCTTTGTATGTAAAAATAAGGCATCTGTGCGTATGATCGAGAAGCCACTAAAGATTTACAGTAAAAAAAAAAATTACATTTAGTATTGTGATACATATGCAGAGTCAGTGCTTCTGTTAAGAGTTTATCGTTTTATAAATCACTATTAATCCTCATCGTTGGGGTGGACAGACAGATGTCATAGCTGGGGAATTAAGGCTGGATACCACTAAGCGCCCAGCGGTGGGTTCGATCAAGGGTCTGTCATTTGCAGTCACTAACCACTGCACTACCGCAATCCCCCTAAATTTGTTTGTGTGGTCCACATTGAAATTATTTTTAAGCTTTCATCATATAATTCCTTGCAAGGCGCCTACTACGGGTTGAATACACGTGCTTCATCTGGGACCGAGGTACAAAATGTGCCTCTCCAGGGAGAGCTGTATTTCTCTTATCATATACAATACAGTATAAATAAATCCAAATTGAAACCACAAACTCACTGGATATGAAGAAAAAGACATTTCTGTATAACGTAGAGACAAAAACAAAATTAGCCTCTTAATACATTCATTTATATTTTGCATTGTTGAAAAGAAAAAAAAATCGGGAGGGAACTGATTCGGGTTCGAGGCATCCAGTATTAATACCCCAGGTCCACCCTGCCTGTGCCCACTCCTATTCGATTGGGGACAGGTTATGACAATAAACGATGCTTTTTAATATATGCAAGTGATACATAAATCCGGAACAAAACTTAGCCTTATAACAGATATCTAATTACAAAGCTACAGTTGGCACTGCAAATCAACTTTTACTCCAATCTATCGTTACTTCCAGTTTCATTAGGAGCCCACTGTGTAGGTCCCTTATCCTGGAAATTCGGGTTTTCATGCAAGAATGCTGTCATCAGTATATCCAGAATGTTTAAATATAGGTCAACAATCGATTTTTAATTTGCCATATGCATTTTAGAGGTTCTATTATTCTGCTTTATGTGATCTATCTATAAATCTATCTATATTTATCTATGTCACAATTAAAATTTAATATGAGAGATCCACCGGTTCCAAAGGGATATTAAAGTACTATCCGAATAATTTACGAAATTCCATCACTTACTGTGTTGCCATTCATTACATTTATGATGCCAAGGTGTGGTGCAACCTAACCTAACCTAACCTAACCGTATCTTAGGGATTCTGTTATTATTACTATTATAAAAAATTACTTCAGTAAAAAAAATTACAATTTCTACTACTACTACTACTACTACTACCACCACTAATAATAATAATAATAATAATAATAATAATAATAATAATAATAATAATGATAACAGTAATAATAATAATAACGCAATAGTAAAGTTTTTCATTGCCAGATACACTCATCACATATATTTAACAGCCAATAGATATCCAGACTATTAGCCTCGTAAAAATGAAGATAATTAAAAAAAAAAAATCACTTCTAGTAATGATAAAGACGACAAAGTGACGTTTCTTTTTATCAATGGAGTACTGACAATCTCACGGTTAGTAATTATTGATAACTATGTAGTGATCAATCGTCATACTGTCATTAATGATTTCGTTATCTATGACCGACACGCGAAATTAATAGAATATAATAATAATAATAATAATAATAATAATAATAATAATAATGCGTACTTTAGGGTTACTTGAGTACAGATTGAGGATTGCAGTCATAAGTTGGGTCTACAATTCATTGTTATTATTATTATTATTATTATTATAACGAAATGAGATAACGATTTTTAACGCATATGAAATAATTTTGGACATATTGATGACAATTATGTATCCCTCTTGAAAATAAGGATTTTTTATTATGAAATATTATCAGTGCCACACACACACACGTAAAATCTTCCAACACCAGATATTCCCGACTGTCAAATGTAACTTGCAAACGAGTCTGGGGGGGGGGTAACCTATAGGAAAGGCCGACGAGTTATTAGAACTAGGAAGTTGTCAAATAATAAGAAAGTTTGAGGTAGCTACGAAGATATTGCCAAGAAAGTTAAAGGATACTTAAATATTATGCAATCTTTAATATATAGTTATTTTATTTACTTTCTAGAGAACGATTTTTCATATTTATATCATTTATTCATATAATTATTTCTGGCGCTTAGACCTCCATGCTGAATGTGTCCTTGTGTGGCTTCCGTCTCGCATAACGTCTACATCCGCATGTCTAGTTTTAATATGGGAAGCAAGGAAACGAGACGTAATAATTATATAAGAAATGGATCTTGTAAAGATGAGGGACCCCTAGAATACCATGTAAAGTTAGGTAACCCGTAAATTGTTAGGTTAGGTTAAGTGAATTGCCCTGTAAATCTGCTAATAACCCCTTAGAGCAACCTGAGGTTACTCTTCTCTACACGATCCAAATTTTATGTAATCCGAGTTATAGTAGTGGTTTAAAATAAATTACCAATACATAATTCCACTCCAGAAAGAAACGCATACATCAACTACTCCCACATGTCGAACAATCCTCCATTCCACAATGGAACATTAGCTAGTCCCATTCATTCAAACTAAACTTTTCCCCATTCCATAATGGATGGATCTATTCCATTCCAAATGAAAATAATAACCCACAGTTTCTTATTCCATAAGGGGTGGGTCTATTCATTAGAAGAATGGACATATTTCATTCTATTCTAAAAAGGAAGAGTATTTCATTCCATCTCAAGAAGAAGATGGTCTATTTCATTCTGTTCCATAAAAAAATGGGCACATTTCCTTCTATTTCATACTGAATTGGTATATTTCACCCCATTCCATATTCCATGGGATATTTAATCCAATCCATATGGATGGGTATGTATCATTCCAATCCATACTAGATGGATGTTTCAATCCTGTCAATATTGGATGGGATATGCAATGACACTCCATAGTGGTTGGGTCTATTCTTTGCTAGAAACTACTCCAACCATCCCAACCGCCAAGGAGATTCAAAGGGTTCAATGTCTAGTTTGTTTGTATACAAAATGTTTCTTCGCCAGAGTTCTTTTTTTAAGATAAAGAGGAAGAGAGGATAGTAGTGTCCTTAGTATAGATAGTCTCTATCAATTTAGCAGGCGCACACAATACATTTGATGAACGGAGTCAATGGTGGAAGAGTCTTTTGGGTTCGGGCTTAAGGGCAAAAATATACAGGACTGCACATTCGTGTTGAAATATTTAATACACACCACACCACCACACATATATATATATATATATATATATATATATATATATATATATATATATATATATATATATATATATATATATATATATATATATATATATATATATATATATATATATATATATATATATATATATATATATATATATATATATATATAATATATATATATTATATATATATTATATATATTTGTGTGTGTGTGTGTGTGTGTGTGTGTGTGATTACCTAATTGTGATTACCTAATTGTGTTTACGGGAAAGAGCCCAAAGCTCGTATCTTCCCGTCTCCTGATCGGTTCCATTTTTAGACTTAGTGATACTTATCATACCTGTCCTTAAAACTATGGATTGAGGTAGCATTAACTACCTCCTCGCTTAGCGAATTCCAATTATCAACTACTCTTACACTGAAAAAGTATTTCCTTACATCCTGCAAACAAGTTTTCTTCCGAAGCTTCAAACTATGACCTCTAGTTCTAGAGCCAGCCATATCGAAATATCGATCCCTATCCACTCTATCATAACCATGAAGGAATTTAAAGACTGTCACCATATCCCCCCTTACTCTTCTAGCTTCGAGTGATGGCAAGTCTAATTCCCTCAGCCTCTCATCATAACCGAGATTGCGTATTTCTGGCACCAGTTTCGTGGCATGTCTTTGAACTTTTTCAAGCTTAGCTATGTGCTTTTTCAAGTGCGGATTCCAAAAGGGGGCTGCATATTCGAGTTTTGGCCTCACATAGGTTACATAAATATTTCTGAACATTTCCTTGTCCATGTGCCTGAAGGCTACCCTTACATTTGATAAGAATGCATATGCTGCCCTTACTACGCCATTTATATGTATTTCTGTAGACAAATCTGCCAATATGTTTACTCCTAGATCTCTCTCATTTTCTGTCTCCTGAAGCTGTACTCCAGCCACCGAGTAGTCAAGCTTGGGCCTTCTTGCACTTGTACCCATTCTCATTACCTTACATTTTGAGGTATTGAATTTCATTAGCCACTTTTCTGACCACTCATGCAGATTATTTAGATCCTCCTGAAGTTCTCTACCATTGTTCTCGTTTTTTACTTTCTTCACAATCTTTGCATCATCTGCAAACATATTCATGAATGAATTTACAGACTGGTAGGTCATTTACATATACAAGGAACAAAAGTGGCCCTAAAACTGAACCCTGTGGAACTCCACTACTAACTCTTCTCCATTCAGACACTGAGTGTCTTACTCTAACCCTCTGTTCCCTTCCTTCTAAGTAAGTTTTTATCCATTCCAAGACATTTCCACCTATTCTAGCCATTGATTGCAGCTTCCTAATAAGTCTCCCATGTGGAACAGTGTCAAACGCTTTCTGGAAGTCTAGGAATATGCAATCTGCCCAACCCTCTCTTTCCTGTAAGATTTGGCTTACCTCATCATAAAATTCTAATAAGTTTGTTACTGTTGATCTTCCTTCTCTGAAGCCATGTTGCCTCACTGACAAAAAGTTGAAGGATTCCAAGTGAAGAGAGATATGTTTCCTTAGTAGTTTCTCCATAAGTTTGCAAACTATGCTGGTCAAGGAAACTGGTCTATAGTTCAGAGCCGTATCCCTCCTTCCCTTTTTGAAGATAGGTATCACATTTGCTTGTTTCCAGCATCTTGGAATCTCCCCCGACTCCAATGACTCCTTAAATATGATACTTAGTGCCACTGATATTGTGTTTGCGCATTTTTTAAGCACATGAGGGGATATGTCATCAGGACCTGTAGCTTTATGAACATCTAAATCCATCAGCGCCTTGCATACCTCTGTGGCTGTAAGGTTGATGTTCTCTAATACCGGCCCTTGAGCTTCTATCACTGCAATCTGAGGGGGTGGGGTGTTTTCTACTGTAAATACTGACTGAAACTCCTTGTTCAATTCTTTGCAGATCTCTTCGTCCGTCTCAGTGATGCTTCCATCCGCTCTCTTTAGCCTTAAAACCTGTTCTTTTACCTTCAGTTTTCCTCTGATAAAGCTGTGGAAAAGCTTGGGATTTTCTTTAGCCTTCCTGGTGATGTCCCTCTCATAATCTTTCTCTGCCTCTCTCCTTTTACTTAGGTAGTCATTTCTTGCTCTTTTGTAGGTTTGCCAGGCATTTATGTTTTTTCTCCTCCTATACCTTTTCCAGCATTTGTCTCTCCACTCCTTAGCTCTTTTACACCCATTATCGAACCATTTCTCTCTGGCATGAATTACACCTACTTTGGTGACAGGTATGCAGCAATCTACTATCTTCCCATATTTCTCACAAAAGATGTCATACATTTCTTGTACAGATTTGTTGTAAAATAAGGTTCTCCAGTCAATAACTGCAAAAAGCTCATTCATTTTGATGTAATCTCCTTTCTGATAGTTCCTCCTCATGTCCTCAGTGCCTCTACTCTCAGGAAGAATGTCTTCAATGATATACTCCATCAACAACACACAGTGGTCACTCTTTCCAATTGGTGGTTCATACTCAATATTTTCAATATCCAACACATTATCTGTGAACACTAGATCAAGTAGTGATGGCTCATCCCCACCCCTGGCTCTTGTTGGTTCCATTACATGTTGGTGTAGGAAATTCCCTTGTACGCAATCTAGGAATCTTGCCCCAAAGGAGTCCTCACCACTGTGTGGGTCAAGATTTATCCAATCTATCTCTTTATGATTAAAGTCTCCCATAATCAAAATCCTACATTTTTTCTCCAGCGCCATGTTAACAACTGAGTTTATGACTTCAATCGTACCTATATGACTTTCCTCATAAATTTCAAGCCTATTTTGGTTCCTTGGTGGGTTGTATACAACAGTTATTATAATGCTCTCTGACCCAGTATTTATGCGAGCAACAAGAAATTCCCTGAACTCACTTTCTATAGCCATGTTTATCTCTTCAGCTTGAATCCTCTCACTTATGAGCAGTGCTATCCCTCCACCAGTCCTCTCAGATCTTTCGACCCTTAGTATTCTGAAGCCCTTAGGAAAAACTGTGACACTGTTTATGTTCTCACTCAACTTAGTCTCTGTAATTGCTACTATATCTGCCTTACTGTTGTGAATCCTATCTTTTAATTCTACTGCCTTACCAGCTAATCCATCAGCATTTGTGTATAACAATCTTAATGAGGCCCCATCCCCTGATCTTCTGTCATTATCTTCTTTATCTCCCCTTTGTCTGGAAGTATTCCGTAACGAAAATTTTTCTTCTCTTCCTCATTTCTTTCATCATTTAACCTTCTTGCCTCTTGCAACAAGTTTTTGATCTTTCCCATCTCTTCCTGTGTTCTGTATCGTCTAATGAACACTTCTTTGCATTCTTGAAGGTCTTTCAGACTTTTTTCTCAACAATATTTCCCTACATGTCTCCCCTCTCTCACTCTCTCAGAGGTTACTTTTGTTGGTCTCGGCTTTCCTTCCCTCGAATATTTACCTAGTTGGTGTATGTTTACAATATCCTCAGGACCACATACTACTCCAAGCTTTCTTATCAGGTCTACAACGTTAGCTTTATTTTCTTCAAGTCTCCCCTGCCATGTTGGCTCCTGGGATTCACTTATGCCTGAGATTACCACTGTCTTCTCCTTATCAAGTGCCTGTCTGATGAGTGGGTTTGCCCTTTCCATCACAACGTCTTTCATTTTTTCGATTACTGTCTCTTTATAATCAACTGTTTGTATGTTTTCCAGTGCCACCACCTTTACAGCCTCTTTTACTGCCACATTCCCCTTTAGTGCATCAGCAAAGGACGTTTTCATGGCATCATTTTCCATATTCAGCTCCTGGAACTCTTTTCTGAACTGTTCAAGGTTTTCCTTAATCTGAACATTCCAAGCAGCAATCTCGTCTCTCTCAGAAGATAGCAGTGAACTAACATCTAATTCCTTTAGGTTGTCATTTAGCTGTTTGTTTTTATCTTCTTGATTAGAAATTCTAGATTCTAGTTGACTCTTTTCCCCTTCCAGCTTCTTTATTCTTTTTTCTAGTTCCTTTCTCTCCTGCCCTTGTGCTTTATTTGCTTCCTCCAAAGATCTTATTTGTTCTCCGAGTGTTTCATTCTCTTTCATTTCTCCATCCATATTCCGAATTTTATCATCAAGGCTTGTAACCATTTCCTCTAACTTCTTGATTCTCTGTTTAAGTCCTCTGATGACTACCCCTTCTCCCGACCCATGGGTGGGAGAGGTTTGGGACAGAGATGGCTTCATTTTTATGTTCTCCCTCTCACAGAATATAGAAAGAAGACGAGAAAGAGGAAAAAAAAAGCATATATAAAGATATTTATGCATACAATACTAACCAATGCTTTAATTTTCTTTTCCACGTCCATCCATTAATTTTCTCTCTCTGTCTCTCATTATCCGTCACTGGACCTCAAGAACTGGTTTTCCAATCAGTGGGAATCTTTTGGCATGCAGGGAGGGAGGGCAGCTAAGAGTTGTATAGAGTACCTTTCCCATTCTTAATGATGTGAAAGGTTACTTTATGTATATAACTACCTGAAAATGCATAATTAAAGAACACCCTTGCCCACGTGCGCTGTGGAAGACCCAACCAGGACGGTGGGAGAAACGTGGTCACCTTCCCCCCCCCCCTCCAAGAAACAAAGGAGAGTTCGTGGTGATATTTGGCTTATGGGGAAGGTTTGCTTTGACTCGGCCACCACCCTCATGAGAAGGATTGAGATCACAATAAAAGAAAAGAGAACGGTTTCTTCAATTATTTATGAGTTATCTACATGCAACATGACTTCAGGCGTGGAAATGTACAAGAGATAAATGGCTACATTTGGTTAGGTTTATTAAAGGTAGATTAGTTTAGGTTTATGATTTTGTTGACTGACCAAAAGGGTTTTTCTCTTTTTTTTTAATGACGATGATCGTAGAACATAAATAATATGAAAAGTTTATCGAGAACTGATTTTGCTTTAGAAAAAAAAAAACACAATTGCATATTTCATGTCCAAAGCTACTTTAGGTACTAAAATATTGAAATAAAGTACTAAAATAGGTAAATCTCAAAATTTATTTGGCGTATATATATATATATATATATATATATATATATATATATATATATATATATATATATATATATATATATATATATATATATATATATATATATATATATATATATATATATATATATTTGTTGCATGTGTGAGAGAGAGAGAGAGAGAGAGAGAGAGAGGAGAGGAGAGAGAGAGAGAGAGAGAGAGAGAGAGAGAGAGAGAGAGAGACGATCTCCTTGTTAAGAGTACCCCAAGGTAAGGCCTTGAACCTGGACTAGGTTAGAAAATGCCACACGGGGTAAAACAGGGTCTGTCTGCCCGCTCAAAAAGAAGTTGAAAGTGACACTTATTAACTTAAAACTCTGTAATTTGGCCCCACTCTTTTCATTTTTCTTTACTAAACTAAATTTCAGGAAAACGGTTTAGAACTGAAACCCTAAACTTAAACGAGTACCGAAGTTTTCGTATAAAAGTCATTAATTAGAAATAAAGTTTATTCATGTACTTCTGCGATCTTTACACGTGCTTAAATGCAACCACTAAATCGCATATGAATGTCATAAACGTAAATTAAAAAGTCAAAAGCGCATAAAATCTAACCCAAGGATACCGGAAAAGCTTAAAACAAGGAAAACAGCCTGTAACTTACTTGACCGAGTGACTTCCGTCGGTAAGTCTTGAATCAATCAAATGTTATGTATATTATGGTGTTCTAGATACAAAGGAGACGATAAATATAAAAGTTTTTCCAAAATTTAAAGATGATAAAGTCCACAATCCAGCTGTGGAGTATGAAGAACCCACCACCCTGTCCAACTCACAACTGAAGACGTTTCAAAAACTTCCACAACGGTGTAAAACCGAGTGATCTCCTTTCGAGGATTTTACCAAATGTTTACCAGCATTTTCACTGCTGACGAGCTCGTTAATGAATTAATAATTTGGTCTCCCATACAATTCCTAAGCACACTCAAGACTCGACGAAGGCCAACTATTAACTGAACTGCCTTACTGCCCTTTTGAAGTGGTTTCAGTCATGTCCTCCCCCCTCCAAACACTCTTCCATAGCTTTTACCACATACGCTGCACCACCTTGAGACTATGATGCCCTACCCTCCCTCCCTCCCATCGTTACTACCACCCCCTCTCAATAACACCTACAAAAAGACCTCCAGAAGCCCCTCCCAATGGCACATGAGCTCCTCCTCTATGCGACCCGAGTCCCGCCCTCCAACCTATGACGTCAATAATCACCTGAGGCACTCAACCTCACCACCTGTGGAACGCGTATGTATACATAAATCTAAAAAAATACATAGTTCCCTATCTACGCATATGCATAACTTCACCTACATACATATCCGGAGGTTTTTCCCAAATTTGGCTGGACGTATTATTAAGCATAACTACAGATAAACTATTTAAAAGAAGTTTAGATGTACAAAAAATAATCTTAATGTAGGGAATGAACCAATATAAGCGTTTAACCTTTAGGTGCTAAACGAACCGGCATACAGTAAAGTAAGGGGGGGGGAGGAGTTAATATTTGGCATACATACATGTGGCCAGATTGCCAATTCTTACATCAAGTTAGCAGATCATCTTCCACCCCCCCCCCTACCCGCCTCCCCACATAAGACTTGCTATAACGCAATATTATTATTTTGATACTTAGCATGACGTTATTCTACGACCCATTAGGAATATATAACGAAAACGTGTCCCGAAGGACGAAATTACATTATTATTATTATTATCATTATTATTTTTATTATCATTATTATTATTATCATTATAATTGACAATAAGACATACGATGAAATAATAATGATAAAATGAAAGCAAAATATAGCAATTTGTACTTAATACTAAAAAAAAAAAAAATACCATTTTACGCTTCCCGATTTTTTTTTTTTTTACACCAGGACGGACCAAAAACTAATTAAATAAATCAGCCCTCATCGGGCCTGGGCACGAAAAATACATAAAGAGAAACAGAGATGGAGAGTGTAATGACTTGTCAGATGTGAAAGGAAAATAAGAGATCTGTAATGAACATCCAAGAATATTCAGTGTTGATGTAGGCATGGAAAAAAAATAAATGCAAGAAGTATTTTTTTTTTCAATACAAGTATACACTTGTAAATAAAATAAATTCTTATAAAAGACTTAAATTAATCCAGGAGGTTATCTACTTAACAGTACATGTCTGACCAAGAAGGCTACACCCAACTAGGAATTCCTGCTTAATAGAGCCTTTGTGTGTACGTGTGTAAGTACAATAGGTTTGTGGGTAGTTGTTAACCCATCTCCCTTTCCTAACTACAGTTCTAACAAGCGGGTTTGCTAGTTAGTAAATTATCTTTCAAGATCATCCAAAGTTCTCTCTAAAGTATACATTTTTTAATAATTTTTTTTATTGTCCTTAATAACTAAAATACACAAAAGATATCGTTATTTTTATTTGTACAAGCTAAACTTAGGCGATATGGGCCCGATTTCTTAAAAAGTGTAAGCTTAGGATACCATATTGTTAGTTAGCTAGACACACAGAAATGAATTTCATAAACGCATCTGACGCGGTTCTGTATATGGCTAGGACCCCGTACGGGATCCTAGCCATACACAGAACAGCGTCAGATGTGTTTATGAAATCCATTTGTGTATGTCTAGCTAACTAACAATATGGTATCCTAGGCTTACATTGCTTAAGAAATCAGATCCTAGCCATACACAGAACAGCGTCAGATGCGTTTATGTAATTCATTTGTGTGTCTAGCTAACAAACAATATGGTATCCTAGGTTTACACTGTTTAAGAAATCGGGCCATGGTCGAACAATTCACAATTTTCCAGAACTTTAAATGAGAGAAGCGAAGATAACCTGATTCTCCAACCATGATCCATATCGACATACTTGTGGGCGGAGTCAGTTATTCCCTTATATATTGAACAGTTACGTCCCGCAGCTATTTCCACGAGGGAGCGAAAAACATCAACAGTTAACCTGAAAACTGCAGGTTTCCATAAACCTGCTGAGTTTGGAGGGAAGTAATGATATATTTATATTCCTCGTCATGAAACGAGGCGGGATAAAACTAGGTACCTTTAACAGGTCATCATTGTCTCTCACTTACGACTAACAAGGCACAAAACTGATGAGTATAAAAAAAAAAAAACTTCGTAGTCCAGAAATTCTTTGTATCTCGAGACCGTACCTTTCGGTAGATTAATGAATGTAACCACCAGTAGCGACGCCTGGAGGTTCCAGAATCAATACCCTCTTAAGAAGTTTACTTCATGAGACCCAATTTGGAATAAGGTGCAGGTAGTATGGCGAGGTAATCCCTGTCAACTCAAACATACTCAATAAGTGCACAATTAGACGCGTGGCGTTTCTAAAGAAACAGTCTTTTCACGAAGAGCTCCGTCTTCGTCAAGTAAGAAAATGCTCGTCCCGCAGCTCTCGTGTCATGAAAAATATAATCATGTGGCTGTAGGTTCCTATCCAAACCATTGGTACATAAAAAAATTTTCTCATAACGCAAGATAAAGAACTTTCTCAGTATAGCAGTAGTAGTAGTAGTAGTAGTAGTAGTAGTAGTAGTAGTAGTAGTAATAATAATAATAATAATAATAATGCAACGGACCCCATGGCAAAATATTCCACAAGTCGACTTGCTGTTATGGCTGTTGCAATCTCTCATGGAGGGCCAAAAGATGTCTGTCCAATCAAAATCTTATAATTCACCGACGTCATGAGGACCCCATACAAAGAGCTAATGCGCATTTACCTGAAGACGAAAGGGTCGGGGAAGGGGGAAAAGGAGGAAGCAGAAGAGGAGAATTTATAATCACACTACATGTGATATTACATATTGTCAACACGTGAAAACTCATTTCGTCAGAGAGAGAGAGAGAGAGAGAGAGAGAGAGAGAGAGAGAGAGAGAGAGAGAGAGAGAGAGAGAGAATATGAAGATAATAATAATAATAATAATAATAATAATGATAATGCTAATAATATTATTATTATTATTATTATGAAGATATGACACTCAGACTGAAGACCTTCAATTCACCTTGACTATTAAAACGTAGCGGGTCAAAGCACAATTAAGTCCTTCATAAAACAATACATGTGCAATGCAAACCTGGTGTCTGAAAAAACAACACTACCCACGTATGCTGTATTTATGGTAGAAGGCGACTCTAGGTGATAAGTACTGACAAGAAAGGGTGAGAAAAATCAGAGTCTGAGACCTGGAAAGTGTGCTCCTTTTGTAGCAGCTGCGGCCTCCATGAAAGATTCTGTGAGATATAATCACACCGTAGCTCGCTGGATATAGTAGATACGCTCATCAGCATGTTCCTCTTAATCTTTTATAGTTAGCTCATAGCCAGACCCATTTTAATATTTGGAGGAGAGGGTGGTGTCTTCCCTCGCGAAGTCATGGCCCTTGTAAACTTTAAAAGCTTGATGTGTATACATTATATGTGGAAGTATTAGCTATAAAAGATACTAATTCACTCATATGAAAAGAAAAATATTCACCTACATCAATCAATTTTTATCAGTCGGATGGTTGTGTATGACCGGCCATGTGATGATGAGGAGGAGGATGAAGAGGTGTGGATCTGCATGGAAGGAAGGTAGGTAACTTGCCTCATTATTATTCTACGTATTTAATGTTAGGGAATAACTACGTAAATAATAATAATGATGATGATGATGATGATGATGATAATAATAATAATAATAATAATAATAATAATAATAATAATAATAATAATAATGAGGAAGAAGAATATTCAGTGGGGGAAGGACAGATATAACGATACATGAAGAAAAACTGATATCTTCCTTGAGAGAGAGAGAGAGAGAGAGAGAGAGAGAGAGAGAGAGAGAGAGAGAGAGAGAGAGAGAG
>JAXCGZ010009531.1:135000-142500 GCA_037179515.1 Halocaridina rubra
CTACTTATGCAAAGCTCTTGATAACTGTATCTAGCACGTGACACAAAAATCCAGATATATATATATAATATATATATATATATATATATATATATATATATATATATATATATATATATATATTAGCGCCTTGGCACAGTACTTATGTGTCCTAGGTTCAAGTCCCGGTCGGGGTGCAAATTATTCATATATATATATATATATATATATATATATATATATATATATATATATATATATATATATATATATATATATATATATATATATATATATATATATATATATATATAAGGGACAGAGAAAGTTTTCTTCCTATACACAGTAAATATTTGTTGGGTCATCTCATAATTAAGACATCCAAAAATGGTAGCTTGTCATCCGATTCCCATTCGGTTTTAAAATTGTGTGTATATATATATATATATATATATATATATATATATATATATATATATATATATATATATATATATATATATATATATATATACACACACACACACAAGATTAAAATAATCCTCTTGACGTCCAAATTGTCAGTTACTCAAGAGTAGTCCCAGATTTCTTGTTTTGATGAAATCCATTAAAGATTTCCTATTTTTGAGAGAGAGAGAGAGAGAGAGAGAGAGAGAGAGAGAGAGAGAGAGAGGAGAGAGAGAGAGAGAGAGAGAGAATGTGTACTATTAAGCTCAAAAGACATTATGCATCGTTATACTCATTACTCCCGCTGAGTCACCAAAGGCTAGGAAATCAGACATGAACGAACTGAAAATGTCCTTCTTTTCACATACATATACATATATAGTGTCAGCATTTAGAAGCCAAAAATATCTCATTCAATCCTCTTAGTTCCTTGGGGATAAAGGGCTGTCATAATTCCCCCCATCACCCTACCTGGATCACCTACAGAGTAAGTGGGCAAGGATCTTCTACCATAAGGTAACTTTACTCCCCCTCCACAGCTTAATTACATGGTAATCCCCCACAACCACCCGTCCCAGATTACTGTGCTAGCAGGTGCAAGAAATCTCTTTGGTCTGCGTCACCTATACACAATCATTCGTTAGTCTTGGACTCTCTCTTCCCTGCTTTACTGACATACCAGGTGCATTCAGTACTTTTTTCACCCCATCTATCCATGTCATTCTAGGTCTTCCTTTCGGTCTTATTCCAGTCACCATGGAGTTTAAGCGGACTCGAACTTTAGTTGTTGTTTTTTTTATTGTGACACCAGGACGGGCCACAAAAAATAATAAAATAATACAGCCCTCATCGGGCCTGGGCACGAAGAATGCATAAAGTAAAGAGAAACAAAAATGGAGTGTAATGACTTGTCAGATGTGAAGGGATAATAAAAGATGTGTAATGAATATCCAAGAATATTCAGTGTAGCTGTAGGCATAGAAAAAGAACCGTAACTGAAGGAAGACTTAACACCGAATTGTCCTGGACAGACCTGTTTAAGTTCCAAAAACCTTCAGCTGTAGTATCGCAACGGGCGGCTAGTGCCATGAGCCAACCTAGTTGACTGGTACGGCAGATTAGACTGTAACTTTTCAAACCAAGAAGTTAGAATGGTTAGAGAATAAAAAGAAAAATCAATTACCAATATGAATGTTTGTTTGTTCGTCAGATTGTCCAACAATTTTGAGACTAAAACAGTACCCGAATAAAGACAGATTTCATTGAGACCAACACCTGTGACTGTCAAAATGCAAATAAGGAAGTTGTCAACATGACAAAAGAGGATTTGTTATTGGAGAGGAAACATTGGAAACACTCTTTTCAAGACATGTGTGTGGTTGTGTCTGTGCGTATAGTCACCATTCCGTTATCACGGAAAAAACAATGACTTTTCTTTCTTCATACAAAATTAACTAAACATATATATGAAAAAGAAAAACATATAGAGATGCGAGTATGTTTGTGTGCATTGTGACCCATATTGTTATAAGGGGAAAAAACATTGCTTATGGTTCTTCGTATCTAAGTTATACAAATAAGCATAAAAATTCTCTCATTTAAAAGCATATATTTTTTCTTATAAAGAATAAGTAGTCTCTTTGTCACACAAGATCGCTTTACATATTCAATAATATTAACAATAATAATAATAATAATAATAATAATAATAATAATAATAATCATCATCATAATAATAATAATAATAATAACATTCAGAGGCTGGATTTGAGCAATACCGTAAGCAAGCAGTAAATTATTTCGCGTATAACTTTACCACTATATGCAGAAAACTAACAGTAATACCTCTCTCTCTCTCTCTCTCTCTCTCTCTCTCTCTCTCTCTCTCTCTCTCTCTCTCTCTCTCAACAAATGTACATATTCCTACCAGACTAATTTCAAGGCAGAGCGAATATGAAAGCGTACCTCGTATTGCTTAATAGGAGTACAAGATTCCTCATTTAATAATTATTTTCATAATCTTTACATAATCTCTTCGTAACGGCTCTTCAGTCATTACTATATACCATGCATCATTAAAGAATTATTATTATTATTTTTATTATTATTATTATTATTAATTATTATTGTTATTACAACATTAAAGATATAGAAAAACAATGCCAGTACCAAGTTACTTAGAAAAAAAATATTTTGGTACCCATTTTTTGATATACATGTGTGTGTGTGTGTGTGTGTGTGTGTGTGTGTGTGTGTGTGTGTGTGTGTGTGTGTGTGATTACCTAATTGTGATTACCTAATTGTGTGTGTGTGTGTGTGTGTGTGTGTGATTACCTAATTGTGTGTGTGTGTGTGTGTGTGTGTGTGTATGTGTGTGTGTAAATTAATTCCTCGCAGGAGGAGGCAAAAATACTTCCTCCGTGTTCTCCTGTGTGTCGTAAAGTCAACTACACGGCGCTGAGCGAGGGTACTTAGTATCCCCTCCTATGTATTTTCTTCCCACAGTTTAAATGTATTTTGCTTTCACTCAGTCACCCAAGTCATAAGGGAGAATATGGCTGTTAGTGTGTGTGTATATATATATATATATATATATATATATATATATATATATATATATATATATATATATATATATATATATATATATATATATATATGTATATATATATATATATATATATATATATATATATATATATATATATATATATATATATATATATATATATATATATATATATATGCAGATATATAATATACGTTATATACATACATACATACACATACAAATAGACAAACACACGAATAAAAGTCACAAAAAGAGAAAAAAAATACTATCCAGGTAGAATATAACGATTCATTTTTTTTTTTTTTTTTTTTTTTTTGAGAAAAACCTGATTTGCTAAACGATACTCTTTGCACGTGCTGAACACTAGTACACTCCAGGGTCAAATCTGACCTCATAAGCTTCCTTCTAAACGAGGTCAGGTGGACTACTGCGTAAAAGAGAATGAAAGCACTACAATAAGAGGAGTAATAGCGGAATCTCTGGCTTCCGGTGAATGTATTTGCTCTGTCTTGGCCACCCCTTTACAAGGGGCTTCTGGCCAGTGCATGTATGTATTCCTCCCCCGCTGCCGAGGCCGCATAACACTCGCCAAAAGGCCTCGTCTCCCAAGTGCTGTGTGAAGATGTATAGCTCGTGGATTGGTCGGTGCAGCGACAACTTCTTTTCATCGATCGCTAGACTCTGAAACCCTTTTCTCTTTCTGTCTTTCCCAATTCTTATGACTTGTGTTCCCTCAAAAAGAGGATCTATCATCATCTCAGGGCCTAATCCTTCCATTTTCCTAGGTGCTCATTACTTAGACTATTTATCAGCCTGGTTTTTTTTTTCCTATTGTGTATAACCTTATTTCTGTCTCGTCCATGAACTTCTACTTTTTCTTCGTCTCAATGTTTTCTTGGTGCCCGGGCCTGATGAGGACGGTTTTTTTCCTGTCCCGGTGTCACGTTTATAAAAGAAAAAAAAAATGTGCATATGTATGTATTTGATAAAAATTGTGGTATATGAAAAATATACCAGAGACTTAAGTCTCACGGGTATAACTTATTTTATACCAGCTACATAACATATCTAACGGTGAACTCAATAAACCTTATGGAGTTCACAGATATCTCGGGAACTCCCACGAATGTAACTCGTTTTTAGTATTTTGGCATCTTTAAAAACCTGTTCCATTCTTGCAAACCTGCTTTTGTTTTCTCTCCTTTTTAAAAGCTATGTCATATTCAAAATCAGAATTGATTCATTTAGTTATTTTTTTAATCTAACTTCTAAGTTGATTGTTCTCTCTCTCTCTCTCTCTCTCTCTCTCTCTCTCTCTCTCTCTCTCTCTCTCTCTCTATCTATCGTTTACCCTAGTTTTGTCCTGCCCATATATCTCAGGCCACACGGCACCTGCATTCAATTTGGACATATTTGTATGCGCAGCCGTCGACTCCCATATTATATCCATTTCCTTCATACTTATCATACTTTCTAATCAACTACTTCATATAATGCTGGTTGAGAGAGAGAGAGAGAGAGAGAGAGAGAGAGAGAGAGAGAGAGAGAGAGAGAGAGAGAGAGAGAGAGAGAGTTTATTCACTCTAACCTAAAACTACTACTACTACTGCTACTATTACTACTACTACTATTACTACTGCTACTACTACTACTACTACTACTACTACTACTACTACTACTACTAATAATAATAATAATAATAGTAATAATAATAATATATTTCAATTCTACAATGGCGCGAAGTTGAATGTAAATGAAATTCCACTAATACCGGTTTAAAAACAAATATCTGTCCGTTGCAAAAGGCATATCCCACCCAACTATACTACTACCTGAAGACATTTTGCAAGTCAAACATTGTAAAATTAATATTACATTTGTAAAATTAATGTTACATTTGTAAAACCAATTATTCACTATTTTTGAAGTTAATTACTTAATAGAATAATTTGTATTTCTAATTTAAAGTTAACATTACAATGTTTGACTGAGAAAAATGTCTTCGGACAGCTATTAGTTTTTAAAGCGGCATTAGCTGACGAGGCTTTTGCTGTTGAAGCAAGAGAAACCTCCTTTTATAATTCAAATAAACACATATATCATTGTGGAATTTAATTTGTAATAATAATAATAATAATAATAATAATAATAATAATAATAATAATAATAATAATAATAATAATAATAAGAAGAAGAAGAAGAAGAAATTTTTTTACCTCAATTTGAAGTCTACCAGAACCACTCATCGTTTATTGCTAGTTTTTATTCTTACCTTACTTCCTTTCTACCTCATTTATTACCTGCTCTACCCACGTAGTCTCTCTCTCTCTCTCTCTCTCTCTCTCTCTCTCTCTCTCTCTCTCTCTCTCTCTCTCTCTCTCCTCTCTCTCTCTCTCTCTCTCTCCCTGGCCTAGTAGTACAGTCTGTTTAGTTCTACCTAAGATGTCATCAAGAGAGATCGCGAGACCTGAGGCGCTACGAAATTGGATTCTCGCTTTATTTTGATATTAACATGTGATACTGTTCAGGGAGGGCCTTACAAGGTCATCCCTCATCCAAAGGGCGAAAATATATTTTTTTAGATATTCTCTGGGTTTGCCTCTAAGCAGGGGAGACTACCTTGCTCGCAGCCACAAAGTCCCAAGTTGGATTTCTGAAACAAGTCTAATTTTCTCGTCTATTATTCTACGCTGGATTTAATGACGTTATTCGAAGGGGTGGCATCAATGATCTTGTAAAGATGAGTAACCCCCAGGTCCTCACGTAAAGCTAAATGACCCCGTAAACAGTTAGGTCAGATTGGGTTGGGTTAGGTCGGACTGAGTTGGTTTCGTGACTGGACTACTTTATTCATAGTTATTGTGTTAATTCACATTTGCCCACAAAAATGCATTTTCTAATTTTTTTATAGGTCGCATCCCTCATTTATAATTGGTTTTATCATTTATTTGTATAATTTCTATTGTTTACAAAGTTATTTGGGATTTGACAAACAACAGACAGTAGTCAAACGAGGACAAGACACAGAATGGTTTACTTCCACGTAAATAAACTGTGGGGGTTGGCATATGACTGTGAGCTTGCAGAAAACCCTTCTTCATCTTAACTTGAGCGGAGTGTAAAATTTTGTCAGCAAATGAATGAGACTTGAACTATGTCATTAATACCACTATGACTGCTACTACAACCAATAATAATAATAATAATAATAATAATAATAATAATAATAATAATAATAATAATAATAATAACGGATTTAATAAAAGATAACATTCCAGATTAAAAAAAAATAAGACATGGAAGGCAGAAAACGGAAGTGACAATATAAGACTAGATTATAGTTATACATACAGGAGCTCTCAAAGAAGAGAGAGAGAGAGAGAGAGAGAGAGAGAGAGAGAGAGAGAGAGAGAGAGAGAGAGAGAGAGAGAGAGAGAGAGAGAGAGAGAGAGAGAGAGAGAGAGAGAGAGAGAGAGAGAGAGAGAGTTTGCCCCTGACCTTGGATCCTTCCCTACGCCGGAAGTGGAAGCGTTGAGCTCAACCCCCCCCCTCCAAAGGCAAGGGGGACAACCCACCCGGTCTCCAACTAAAACTTTTCCGCGGTGTTTCGTAGAGAAATTAGATATTTGGTGGGTAATACATGACATTTATGAAGCCTGCGCTGTAATTTGACAAATCTTTTTTCTTTCTTTCAAATATTGAATTATTTTCTCTCACTTCCTAATCTTTCTGTCAGTCTACAGAGTAGTTCCGTGTTTGCTACATTTTTTTGTTTTGTTTTACAGAAATACTCTTGAAAGATACAGTACTGTAAATCGATCACTTCCGTAGTTTTCTTTATTTTCATTCATAGGAGAAATTTTACACACATTCAATGGTCGTAATCCCCTTTGTAAGGGGACTGGCCGAGTCAAAGCACATACATTCACCCGAAATAAAACATACCTCAATCACTCCTCTTAACTCCTTGGAGATAGAGGAGTGTCAATACTCTTCCTCCCCCCCCCCGCCACAGCCACCCTCCATGGATCGCTTTAGATACATATAAATAAACAACTAAATAAACAAATAAATAACTGCAAGATTGAATTCAGCTTACCTCATCCATTACTTGGTCAATGTGGGTGATTTTTTCCGTCTCTGGCAATCCACTCTGGAAGGTGGTTTGAGTGGATATCTCAGGGGCTGCTGGTAAGGGATCGCTCTCACAAGAAAATGCGCCCGTGCTGGATACTTTCTCTTCGATGGGCGTAATCTGGTCGTCTATGATTTTGACTGAAAAAAAAAAAGGAGAAATTTTTCAGCTTTAATACGCACCTTTAAATACCGAAATGACTCGTGTAGAACAGGTAAAACACGTGTTGATATAATAAAAACAATAATAATAATAATAATAATAATAATGAAGAAATAATTTTTTTTTTAAGTACTGTATTTCCCCGTTTCATCACGTGCCTTGCAACTCTCCTATAAGTCAGAAAGAAGAAGAAGAAGAAGAAGAA
>JAXCGZ010009531.1:147500-150083 GCA_037179515.1 Halocaridina rubra
ATTATTTGATTGACGTGTATTTCTAGTTATCGTGTTCCCCACCGTTGGTAAAACGAACAGCCAATCAGGCAACAGATTGTTACAAATTTTATATGCAAGTACACATATATCAAAAGTAATTTTGCAACTCATGTTCAACCATTTAAGTTCGCAAAGAATAGGTGTTACGTGATCATATTTTCTAGCTCCACCGAAAGCTACTTTGGCGGCAAAATTTTCTAATTTCTGTACTCTTTCCACTTGTTGTTTGGTTGTTACACCCCAGACTTTTAAACAATAATTAATGATGCTCAAAACCAGCGACTGTACAACTGTTACACGTGTTGTTTTATCAAAGCTATCCTTGATCCTATTCAAAAACATTAGTATACCACTAATTTTACTTGATATATGATTAATATGAACATCAAATAGCATATATTGATCCATAAAAACTCCAAGATTTTTTACTGATTTCGATGGTATGATAGCAGTGTTACCAAAATTTATTACGGTGTTAGGTGGTATAAGTGAGACAAGTTGTCTTGACCCAACAAACATGCATTGCGTTTTATTTTCGTTTACATTTAGTCCGTTCATCTGAAAATATGTTTTTGCTTCCTGAAGGGCTAATTGTGCTCTGTTTATTAAATCGTTTAGTTCACTTACTTTGCCCGATATAATAATCTGCGAGTCATCAGCATATTGTACCAAAAAGTAATTCCTTAAAATCTCATGCATGTCATTAATATAAATTAGAAATAAAATCGGACCTAAAACTGAACCTTGAGGCACACCATATTTTACTGCTCTTGGAGATGAAACAACAGAACCTAACCTAACAGACTGAACTCTATTGCTCAAATAACTCTCAAACCATCGCCTGTCTATCTTTAGCTGGTAACATTTTTCTAAGAGAACATTATGAGAAACACTGTCAAATGCTTTAGATAGATCTAACAGTAAAATTAAAGATATCTTTTGACTCTCAATATTATCATAAATATGTTGATTTACTTTTAGTAGTGCCGTTTCAGTTGACAAGTTTGGTCGAAAACCATGTTGGCTATCCGTTAATAATCTTTTACTTTCGAGAAACATTACTAGCTGCGTTGCAACTACCTTTTCTAAGATTTTCGAGAGAATGGGGAGCAAAGAAGAGAGAGAGAGAGAGAGAGAAAGAGAGAGAGAGAGAGAGAGAGAGAGAGAGAGAGAGAGAGAGAGAGAGAGAGAGAGAGAGAGAGAGAGAGAGAGAGAGAGAGAGAGAGAATCTTTATGATAAGACCAAGTACCAATATTTACAATACGGAGAAACAATTACGAAATGAAAAAAGGAAACTAAAACACAACATTCTTGCGAAAGGGGGTGAGTGAGGAAGGAACATGACAAACGTTCTCCTCTAGACATGACAAACGTTCTCCTCTAGACACACACATTGCGTTTGTTGACAGTATTACGTGAAACACGAATCTCAAACGAAGAGGAGGCATAATTATAATAATAACAACAACAACAACAGCAATAATAATAATAATAATAATAATAATTATTATTATAATAGTAGTAGTAGTAGTAGTATACTTTATTTCCATTTCAATACAATGGGTATTCGTCAGCCAGGGTAAAGCCCCAACCCCCCACTGTGGTGTCCACCCACAGCAGTTCCTACCAGTAAACAGCTTAAACTCTCGGTCTTGGACGGGAACCGATCTTTCGACCTCATGAATGCGAAGCCAGCGCGTTACCACTGTACTAGCCAGCAGGCTAGTAGTAGTAGTAGTAGTAGTAGAATAATAATAATAATAATAATAATAATAATAATAATAAAAATAAAAATAATAATAATAATAATAATAATAATAAAAATAATAATAATAAAAATAATAATAATAATGATAGGTGTTAGCTATAATTGCCTCCACAATTACATGTTTTCTTCTTTATGATTTGAAAAGTACTGCCTTAACTTGAGCTTCGTGGTGTAGAACCGTCTTGCGATGGCCCCAACAAAGTATTGGATAAAATTCTCAAATCAAACTACTGAAGTAGGTTCATTTTATTCCCCACTGAGATCTCTCAAAAAATATTTAATCTCTGACCCCAAAGATGCTGGGCAGTCACGCCCGTGGTCATTTTGAGTATACCAGGTGAGGTCAATAATCCATCCATCTCCTGACCCACCTGGCAATGGATAAACACTTACCACCATTTTCAATTTTATATTTGCTTCATTTAAATTCAGTCTTTACGCCAGAAAGTACTCAAAAGCCCTTTATGCATTCGTTTTAATGCAAACTTCCTCTCAAGCAAGACGACACTTCCTAAACACAATTTCACAGTCATTTTTGTTCTGGATTGCTTTATTTTTTAATACAAAATAAAATATTTTGAACTCGCCTCAATCCTCATTTCAATTGTAGCTACTGATAGCACTGACATTTTCTAAGATCATATACTATGTAAGCAAGTACTTGCTGATCTTTTATTCATATTCAGTGTTAGGTTATATACATTAAATTAATATGATATTTCTTCACTCTGCACCTAACCAAAATCGTGAAAATCCAACTATGATATGAGCAGCATATTATTATTATTATTAT
>JAXCGZ010009532.1:0-62500 GCA_037179515.1 Halocaridina rubra
CTATGTTCTTGAACATTATTATTATTATTACTACCATCATCACTATTATCATTACCATTACTACCACCATCATTATTATTTACACCATTATGAACATTTCTATTATTATTACTACTACCATCATCATTATTATTATTATTACCACCATTACTATTATTGATTTCATTTATTATTTCTTTTTTTGTTTTTTCAAAGGTTTTTTTCCCCACTTCAGCGAAAAAATTATTGAACTCTTCTGCTTTAGCACTTACATCTACCTCATCGGGTATAATTGATATGTTACTACTTTTATTACAGTTATTGGAAAGCATGGTTTTAGCAATTTTCCATGTATCAGAGATATTGCCTTTAGCGTTTTGAAATTCATTTTTGTAATACTGTTTCTTACTGTTACTTAATAATGATTTTACTTGTTTCTTATGCTCTGTAAACTTTTCTCTTAAAGGGATATTATCTCTTTGTAGCTTTACTTCATTTTGTAGTTTGTCTCTTTCTTTCATAATGTTTTTTATGTCATCTGTTATCCAAGGAGCGGGGGGACGAAATATTTCTCTTGTCACGAGTGGTGCACATCGATCTATACATGATGATAGGACACTGGTTAAAATTCTTACTTGTTTATTGATATTATCGGTATATAGAATTTCATTTAATTTATGTACTTCATTCATAAGTAAACTACAAAGTAATTCTTGTGAATAATTTCTTAAGCATCTGAATGTTTTAAAGATTGGTTGTCTCTTTGGTTTGCGAATATTTAGGGACGTTACAATTTCCTCGTGGTCTGCTATAGGGCTTGGCATTACGTCACACTTAGTTATCATATGTTTGGAGTTTGTTATTACTAGATCGATTTGGGAAACTGAAGTGGGAGTGATTCTAGTTGGTTTATTTATAATCTGTTCTAGATTTAAATTCTTAATAAGTCTACTCATTTTATTTTCTCTTTTTAGTTGATCATCATTAAAATCGCCATATATAAAAACTGGTTTGTTTTTTAAAATTATCTCCTTAAAAACGTCCAAAATATAGCTAAAAGAGGTTACCGAGGCTTTGGGGTGGCGGTACACGCAGCCTATGATAATAGAAGGAAACTTTTTATGTTGGACAGAGATCCATTTATCTTCCACTCCTTCGTGCTTCTCAGTTTCAAGATTTAGTTCAGTGGCCTTCAAATAATTTTTAACATATAAACATACACCTCCACCTCTACCACTGTCATAGCGATAAATATTATATGAAGGAATATTAATAAATGCATTGTTAATTGACGGATACAGCCATGATTCGCTAATGCAAAGAACATCAATATTTTCTTGTACAAGCATATGTTCAATTTCTAGTATATGGGATAACAGGGATTGTGCATTTATATGTACGACAGATAATCTATCATTATATTTACAAGTAACTTTCACATCGACAGCAGTAACAGCAACAGCAGGAGACGAGGTATTACCATGTTTCATTGGGGTGGTATCCATAGTCATAGTTGTAGTTTCGACTGTATGATTCTGCTGGGAATTCATCATTGTAGTGTGTTCTGGGGTTAGCCCATGGATCCTGGTGTCTGTACCTGCCGTTGGATGTGTAATGCTGGTTTGAGTACGTGCCGTGGTATGATCGGGCCTTCCCAAAGTTTGTATGCCTAGGTGAGTGTCTAGGGTTGTAAGAGCCATCACTCCAGGAGAAGTCTCTTGTGCTTGGACGGCGATAAGAGAGGTTTGTATCGTGTCTCTTTCTGTAGTCTCGCATATAGGGGATTGTTCCATTTGCTCTTTGCTGTTTATTTTGGTATGACCATTGTTTGCTCCCACGAAATGGCTGGACACTTGTGCCTGTAGGCCATTGATTCAGTTTGTAAGGCACATATTCAAATCCTTTCGATATCGTTATTGCGAAGGAAACCCAGTTTGGTGTGCGATAAAGCTCCTTAATCAAGACTTCTTCAGAAGGAATGCCTTGATTTGTCAGTGTATTACGTATCTCTCTCTCAAAGGGGTTGCCAGGAATGCGAATATATATTTGAGCTGTAACCCTTGCACTTGCATTATTTGGCAACTGTGGCTGTGGGGGAGAGGACTTCGATGGAATGTTTAGAGTAGAGATTGCTGCTATTTTGTCTTTTCTGTTTTCTTCATTGTTTCGCAGTCTATTGCTGGGTTGGTTATTTGTGCTGGAAGATATAATTTGGGTGTCCTGGTTAGTGACAGTTGCTGTGTTGTTAGGAGTAGTGGAGATTGACTCTATATCTTCTTCGCTGTTTTGCAACTCTTTACCAGGTTGGTTGTTTGTGCTGGGAAGAATCTTGTTCTGGTTAGTGCCTGTTGTTGCGTTGTTAGGAGTAGTGGGAAAGGACGTTGTTGTTTCATCACTATTTTGTAACCTGTTACTGATTTGATTATTTATGCTAGATGGTGTATTCAGGTTGTCTTGATGGCTATCACTTTTATCTGGATCTACTTCTTCTTCACTACCACTGTCACATTCATCACTCAATGCACTGAAGAAATTGTGAGTAGAGACAGAAAACCTAGCTTGCCGAACCTGAGGGTTGTTGATAGAAGGGACATCATCACTGTTAGGTGACAGCACTGAACTGAGAGGTGGAGATGTTTCTAATAGCAGTTTCAACCTAGAATTATCTCTTTTAAGTAGGACAATGTCAGATTCTAGTAAACCCACCTTGTGTTGTAAGGCTTTCACCTTTTCAGCATCTGCTTCCAAAATTTTCACCTTATCTGCAAGACTTTCTATCATTCGATGTAGGTCTCCTAGGTCGTGTGTTTTTTTAGACTCTATGGATTTTACAACCGAAGTTTGAGGTTGAAAGAGTTTGTCAAGTTCACCATTTATTTCATTCATTGAGATATTCAGGACACTTGCGCTAAGAATGATTATGTTTGTAATTATATCTTTTTTTACTCGTTTTTTTATGATGTGTTTACCACTGTATTGGGGAAAGAGTTCCACTACCTTCGAAAGCAAAAGTTGACTTGTTTTGTACAGAGTGACTTTTTTAATTTTTTCCAATTCCCTTCTGATGTCCTCACGTGAATATACGCATATTCTGTCCAGAGATGATATAAACACTTCGGGAAAGTTATCAGTATTTACACACGTAAGGTCAGAAAGGTCAACATTTTCCGATGAGGACATTCTGGTGTGAATGGGAGGGAAACTGCGGTATGAGGGGAACTGCAGGTTCACCTAAGAAAGGTCCTTTTTAGGTCGGTCGCGAGAGGTTGTGGTTGAAATCGGTAACACTGGGAGAGACACTCTCAACGGTTTCTGTTATGTTATAAGATTATAATGAATTTTCTTTGTATCTTTTTAAACACTAAAGTTGTAATAATCACTCTGACTTAAATTTGAAGATTTATATTTCAGTATGCTTTCGTTAATTTTATAGCTGTGCATTTAAACTCTGTCACTTGATAAACGCAATATTATCGGGAGCTCGATGCGTACACGTCATCTGTATGTCTGTATATTTTTCTTGATTATTTTTTGAAAGAGAGAGAGAGAGAACTTTTGAGAGATAATCTTTCTTAATCACAACTTTTTGAAAGAGAGAGATAGCGTATTCTTTTTCATTATTACTTTTAGTTAGAGAATATTTCTCTTAATTATTGCTCTTTGAGAAAGAGTATTTTTCTTAATTATTATTATTATTATTTTTTTTGAGAGAGAGAGACTGCCTTCAAAGAAGTTGTTTGAGTGAGAGAGATATAGATACTTATTGTATCTATATATAAACCACTCAAGAATTTCAATCAAGTATTCATTATTTGCTTGACTTCTTGGTAAATTTTTTATTTTTTATTTTCATTAAAGCGTTCATGTATGGTCTGTTCTATGACGCAATCGTTGTTCGTCAGTTTGTGTGTATGTTTGTTTTGAGACGCATAACTTCAAAAGTTGGGGCGGAATTTTAGGCAACTCTCTCATTTGATCCCACTGATGGGCTTTAAAGCCTACCTGGGAGTAGAAACTTATGATAATTCTCGTTTGATGTGTCAATGTTCATTCCCTGTAGGGGGGTGGACACAATGTGTATGTAGCTAGGGAATTAAGGTTCAGTGCCCCTCCTAGCACCTCATGGTGGGATCGATCGAGGGTCTGTCAGCTCCAGAGTTCAACACTAACCACTCGGCCCAATTTCGAACGGTATTTCGTCATATAATCTTAAAAATATTTTTTTTTCCTCTGGCGAGGAGCAAAAATGCCACCATCATGTTCCCAGGCTTGTCGTATAAGTCGACTAAGGACGAAGCATGTTGACTGGGAATCCTCACCTTCGTATATTCCTCCCTCTAAATTAAAAAAAAATGCTGAGGGGATTCTGGTGGGAAAACTCCAACTAGAACCCTAGATTGTTCATGTACTTTGTCTGGGTCACTCCCTTTACCAGTTGATGCCGGTCTGTGCATATAGATATACATAATGTATGTACTTCAGTATCCAGGGCATAAGAAACCTTGTACACTCGCGTGCATTGAATTGTACATTGCTATTTGAAAAGGTACAATTATTTGTACATCCTTGAACTCTGTGATTGTACTTAGTTGGTTTTCAGATGTTGATCCGTGCAACAGCTATTGTACCAGAATACAAATCACTTTAAAATGTTTTTGCGGAATGTTAATGCCGCTGTCTTTGTTTATATGTATAAATGTGTTTGTTTGTTTGTTTGTATATGTTTGTTTGTTTGTCTTAAAATGTCTTACGTAATATCTGTTTATGTTTTTGTCTGTCTGGTTCTTATTGATTTTTCAGTCATTATTTTGCGTGTGTTGGTGTTTAATATATAGATTATCCGTTATTTATGTGTAGTCACCGTGGCTCAAGCGGTAGCGTCCGCGACTCTGAGGTGTCAGGTCGAGGGTTCGCACCCCGTCACGGTCTGAGGTTAGCAAGGGCATGCATTCAGGGTAACGATTGCATCTGTCAAAACAAGTCCTTCGCAAGAAGGCAACCGTCCTAGCCCTTGGTAAAAAAGGGAGTCTGTGACGTAAAACCGGAACAATTATCCGGTATTTATGTCGATTTTTTTTAGCGTTTATCTCGTAACACTGTTTCTTAGCCTGTTTTATTTTTTTTTTTCACCCAATTTTTTTTTGCCATTATTTAATTTAATACTATAAGTGTTAGGATCGGGGTAGCGCAGTGGTTAGAGCACTTGACTAGGGATATGATAAACCCGGGTTTGAACCCACTGCAGGGCGGTAGGAGAGGCATTCTTCCTTAATCCCCTGCTTCAGCCTGTGTCCACTCCCATAAGAATAGGGATTTATAGTGACATTTGTGTAATGGGAATAATCAGTGCCCCCCCCCTCTCTCTCTCTCTCTCTCTCTCTCTCCTCTCTCTCTCTCTCTCTCTCTCTCTCTCTCTCTCTCTCTCGTGATATATAATGCTACTTTATCTATGACAAATCTACTCTTCTCTATAGACAGTCACGGCTGATTGAGTCTACAAGATTGTATCTTTTCTTGTGCGTTTCCATCCAAGCTATTCAAATGATCGTTTTAGCGAACGAGCAAATGTGTATGAGAAGAACCGACCCTGGTATTGGTGTGTAGATGCTGTTAAGGTGATGTCATGGATTCATAATAATAATAATCGCAGAAGCTGTATAAGAGGGAGAACTGGATTATCCTCTGATAATACCAGATGGAGGGACGCCACTGCGACCATTAATCTCGGTGATAAACCAGAGGATAATCCAGTTCTCCCTCTTATAGAGCCTCTGTGGTCTAGTGGATTAAGCTGTGTTGCTCTAAACTAGAATAATAATAATAATAATAATAATAATAATAATGTTAGTTCCATAATGATAATAATAATTATTAGATAAATAATAAATTAAATGCTGAATTTAACTAGAACAAATGTGTTAATAACTCTCAGTTTAGCGGGAAAAGCAAGTTTATTTACAGTGAGCACACCAATCCCAAGCAGTGCCATGTCCATAGGTCTAGAGGGTTTGGCATTCCCACGTGTTAGAATTTTAAGAAATGTGTTTTTGAGATATGGAAAGAATGTTTCACATTACTTTGAAACAACTCTTTCACTCCCTAGTTATAGAAATATGGAAAGAATTCTTTATTTTTCTTTAACAACTCTTTCCTTTTCTTAGTTTTTGCATTGAGCAGAAAGTTTCCCTACTTCTTTTAGACCTGTGTTACGTAGAGTCTAGCTCCTTATACACATTGATGTATTGTCAATGTGTTCTAGGTTCGAATCCTGGTCAGGAGGTGAAAAACATCGCAAGTATATTTTGAATAAAGTATGGACTTATCTCTATCGGAATGTTTTCCTATGATCATGTAGGGTAGCTGTTTTTCACCAGCTTCTTCAGACATAGTGGTTCTTTGTAGCTTTAATTATGCCCCTTAGTGACTGGATTGTCGTAAATCTTCATCAGCGTCTTTTCCCATATTCATATGTGGTCGCTGCTATCTCACTAGCCATGGTTAGTAATTTAAATAATGGATTTTTTAAGACTTCAATTGATCTAGTTCCGGTTTTACGTCACGGACTCCCTTTTTCTACCAAGGGCTAGGACGGTTGCTTTCTTGCGAAGGACTCGTTTTGGCAGATGTCATCGTTACCCTGAGTGCATGCCCTTGCTAACATCAGACCGAGACGGAGCGCGAACCCTCGACCTGACGCCTCAGAGTCGCGGACGCTACCGCTTGAGCCACGGTGACTACTATTTTTAAGACTTCAATTATTTTTTTTATTATTATTTCTGTACATACACATACTCTGTGAGCATCTATCACTGAGATTCATTTAGGAAAATGTAATGATAATTTAATTATAACTTAATTAAACTAAACAAGATTTTTTTTATCTATTACATTATTTTAAATTAGAACTCGATATAAAACAAAAATTGTCTTAAGCTCGAGCACGACTCACTGAGTTCCCACAGCGTGGCGTCAGGCAGGGTATCCAACCTTAATCCCCCAGCACCAACATGTCTGTACACCTCCATTCGAAGGGGGACTCACAAAGCTGTGCTTTTCTTTTAGGTCCAAGAAATTGGGGTTTAAAGGTCTCTATAAAATCAAACGAAAAGTTATACTCAAAATAAACATTTATTTTCTGTTTCTCATATTTTGTAAAATTTTGAGAATGATATAACTGAAAAGTAAGAATGTTTATATATATATATATATATATATATATATATATATATATATCAGTCAGAATATATTATATATTATGAGTTTGTTATAGCATTACCGCAATTATGTTGATATTTGAAAGTTTGTTCACACACACACACACACACACACACACACACACACATATATATATATATATATATATATATATATATATATATATATATATATATATATATATATATATATATATATATATATAGAGAGAGAGAGAGAGAGAGAGAGAGAGAGAGAGAGAGAGAGTTTGTAGTAACATTACCGCAATTATATTGATAATTGAAAGTTTGTTCACACACACACACACACACACACACACACACACACACACACACACACACACACACACACACACACATATATATATATATATATATATATATATATATATATATATATATATATATATATATATATATATATGTAGAGAGAGAGAGAGAGAGTTTGTAGTATCATTACCGCAATTATATTGATGCTTGAAAGTTTGTTCACACACACACAAACACAGATATATATATATATATATATATATATATATATATATATATATATATATATATATATATATATATATATATATATATATATATAATATACGTAGAGAGAGAGAGTAGTTTGTGCAAATATATTTCCAAGTCTTGGTATTAATATATTTACAGGAATCACTAACTGTACTCTCAGTTATCTTTGAAAATCGTCTGTAACATTATCTGTACCCCCAATTTTCATTGGCTGACGAATACCCATTGTATTGTAATGAAAATAAAGGTTTATACATTGGAAATCGTCTGTAACTTAAACTGTGCTCTCAGTTATTTTTGAAAATCGTCTGCAACATCAACTGTACTCTCAATTATCTTTGAAAATCGTCTGTAGCATTAACTATCCTCTCAGTTTTCTTCGAAAATCATCACTACCATTAACTGTACTCTCGGTTATCTTTGAAAATCATCACTACCATAAACTGTACTCTCAGTTATCTTTGAAAATCGTCTGAAATATTAACTGCACTTATTTGTCTTTGAAAGCTCTCTGCAACATTAAGTATGCTCTCAGTTATCTTTGAAAATCGTCTGTAACATTAACTGTACTCTGTTATCTTTGAAAATCGTCTGAAACATTAACTGTACTCTCAGTTGTCTTTGAAAATCGTCTGTAACATTAACTGTACTCTCTTAAGTTTGAAAATTGTTTGTAGCATTAACTGTACTCCCAATTGTCATTGAAAATCGTCTGTAACTTTAACTGTGCTCTCAGTTATCTTTGAAAATCGTCCGTAACATTAACTACTCTCAGTTTTCTTTGAAAACCGTCTGTAACATTAACTGTACCCACAGTTTTATTTGAAAAGCGCCTGTAACATTAACTGTACTCACAGACCTATTTGAAAAGCGTCTGTAACATTAACTGTACTCGCAGTTTTATTTGAAAAGCGTCTGTAACATTAACTGTACTCGCAGTTTTATTTGAAAAGCATCTGTAACATTAACTTTACTCTCAGTTTTCTTTAAAAATCGTCTGTAACATTAACTGTACCTTCAGTTATCTTTGAAAATCGTCCGTAACATTGACTACTCTCAATTTTCTTTAGAAATCGTCTGTAACCTTAACTTTGCTCTGTTATCTTTGAAAATCGTCTGCAACAGTAACTGTACTCTGTTATCTTTGAAAATCGTCTGCAACATTAACTATACTCACAGTTTTCTTTAAAACGCGTCTGTAACATTAACTGTACGTACTCTCAGTTATCTTTGAAAATCATCAGTAACATTACCTGTACTCTAAATTTTCTTTGAAAATCATCAGTAACCTACCCATGTGAGAGCATAACCTGACAGCAACGCTACACTTCTATCCATTTCACTCCCCCCCTAATGGGCGTATTTCTTATTTCTCCCCTTGTGAATGTCCCCTAGGGTTTAGGGGGCCCTGATAGCCCCTTATTTAGAGGGGAAAACTGAGGGGAGTCGCTTTCTTCGTCTGTAGAAATGCGATTTAGATTCTTGTTTTTTTTTCTTCTCTTGATTCATTTACTCTGATGTTGAATTTACTGTGATGTTGAATCTGTTTCTATGTTTTTTACTTTGATGTTGAATCTGTTCCTGTGCTTTTTACTTTGATGTTGAATCTGTTTCTATGCTTTTTACTTTGATGTTGAATCTGTTTCTATGCTTTTTACTTTGATGTTGAATCTGTTTCTATGCTTTTTACTTTGATGTTGAATCTGTTTCTACGCTTTTTACTTTGATGTTGAATCTGTTTCTATGCTTTTTACTTTGATGTTGAATCTGTTTCTATGTTTTTTACTTTGATGTTGAATCTGTTTCTATGCTTTTTACTTTGATGTTGAATCTGTTTCTATGGTTTTTACTTTGATGTTGAATCTGTTTCTATGCTTTTTCCTTTGATGTTGAATCTGTTTCTATGCTTTTTTACTTTGATGTTGAATCTGTTTCTATGCTTTTTACTTTGATGTTGAATCTGTTTCTATGTTTTTTTACTTTGATGTTGAATCTGTTTCTATGCTTTTTACTTTGATGTTGAATCTGTTTCTATGTTTTTTTACTTTGATGTTGAATCTGTTTCTATGCTTTTTACTTTGATGTTGAATCTGTTTCTATGCTTTTTACTTCGATGTTGAATCTGTTTCTATGCTTTTTTACTTTGATGTTGAATCTGTTTCTATGCTTTTTACTTTGATGTTGAATCTGTTTCTATGCTTTTTCCTTTGATGTTGAATCTGTTTCTATGCTTTTTACTTTGATGTTGAATCTGTTTCTATGCTTTTTACTTCGATGTTGAATCTGTTTCTATGCTTTTTACTTTGATGTTGAATCTGTTTCTATGCTTTTTACTTTGATGTTGAATCTGTTTCTATGCTTTTTTCTTCGATGTTGAATCTGTTTCTATGCTTTTTACTTTGATGTTGAATCTGTTTCTATGCTTTTTCCTTTGATGTTGAATCTGTTTCTATGCTTTTTACTTTGATGTTGAATCTGTTTCTATGCTTTTTACTTTGATGTTGAATCTGTTTCTTTACTTTGAAGTTACAGAAAGGACACTGTACTCTTCTTTGATAATTGTTTGTTATTTTATGTTATTTTTTAATTAATTTATTTATTTATTTATTTATACACTAGTACTTCTGATTTTATTAAAGTTTTATGTAATTTTTTCATTATTATTTTTTTCTTAATTTTCCCCAGTTCCAACCCGTCTCTGTCCACCCCATTTGCAGGGGTAGTAAAATTGATACATAAAACTTGTCATTTGCACTGTGTTGTTGGCATTGGCGTAACATTCTCTCTCTCTCTCTCTCTCTCTCTCTCTCTCTCTCTCTCTCTCTCTCTCTCTCTCTCTCTCTCTCTCTCTCTCTCTCTCTCTATCTATCTATCTATCTATCTATCTGATCTATTTTTTCCATTTATTTTCTCCTTGTTATTATTAATATCTCCCTCTATCATTCCTCTCTCTCTCTCTATCTATCTATCTATCTAATCTATTTTTCCATTTATTTTCTCTTTATTATTATCTCCCTCTATTATTTCCTCTCTATCTCTATCTCTATCTCTATCTATCTATCTATCTATCTATCTGATCTATTTTTTCAATTTATTTTCTCTTTATTTTCTCCCTCTATTATTTCCTCTTTTTTCCTCATTTCCCCCTCCATTTCCTCTCAATATCCTTAATTTTCCTCTACTATATATTTCCCCTCTGTGCACAATACCCTCACCCATACATCATTTCCTCTTGACCTTCTGTATATATCTCTTCCTATTCCTAGTGCCAATACCTGGCTTCCATTTCTCTTGTTTGGTTTCGGTTTTACGTCACGAACTCCCTTTTCTACCAAGGGCTAGGACGGTTGCCTTCTTGCGAAGGACTTGTTTTGGCAGATGTAATCGTTACCAATGCCTGGTCTTCATTTCTCATGTTTGGTTTCGGTTTTACGTCACGGTCTCCCTTTTCTACCAAGGGCTAGGACTGTTGCCTTCTGACGAAGGACTTGTTTTGGCAGATGTAAGCGTTACCAATGCCTGGTCTTCATTTCTCATGTTTGGTTTCGGTTTTAGTCACGGTCTCCCTTTTCTACCAAGGGCTAGGACGGTTGCCTTCTTGCGAAGGACTTGTTTTGGCAGATGTAATCGTTACCAATGCCTGGTCTTCATTTCTCTTGTTTGGTTTCGGTTTTACGTCACGAACTCCCTTTTCAACTAAGGGCTAGGACGGTTGCCTTCTGACGAAGGACTTGTTTTGGCAGATGTAAGCGTTACCAATGCCTGGTCTTCATTTCTCATGTTTGGTTTCGGTTTTAGTCACGGTCTCCCTTTTCTACCAAGGGCTAGGACGGTTGCCTTCTTGCGAAGGACTTGTTTTGGTAGATGTAATCGTTACCCTGAGTGTATGCCCTTACCTCAGTCCGTGACGGGGCGCTACTAGAGTAGACTCTAGTGTTGTAGCAGACACTCCTATTGTCATTTTAAACTTAAATTATATATGGTAAATCTCAGCTTTGGTTAATTATTATTAGTATTATTATTATTGTAGTCACCGTGGCTCAAGCGGTAGCGTCCGCGACTCTGAGGCGTCAGGTCGAGGGTTCGCGTCCCGTCACGATCTGAGGTTAGCAAGGGCATGCACGCAGGGTAACGATTACATCTGCCAAAACAAGTCCTTCGCAAGAAGGCAACCGTCCTAGCCCTTGGTAGAAAAGGGAGTCCGTGACGTAAAACCGAAACCTACATTATTATTATTAATATATTATTATTATTATTATTATTATTATTATTATTATTATTATTGTCATCATCATCATCATCATCATTTTTATTATTATTACCGTCACATATAAATTAATTTAACGAAAACCTATAAATTCAATTTTTATTGACGATACATAGAAAGTCTGCAATAAAACCCAACCGTACACTTGGGATGGGGACGCTCCCTCACAGGTATGATACAGGTATGAGTCATGATGCGGAGAGTGGAAAGTACTTACCTGGAGCCAACAAGAGAGGATTTTGAACTCTTTATTATAGAGTCTGGTCAATCACACCAGGTGAAAGTTTTCATACCTCGTGAGATGTTTAACCCCGTATGTTCATAAAATAATAATGAAAGTAGTAGTATTAGTAGTTATAGTGAAAGTAGTAGAAGGTGGAGGAACAGCAGTAGTTAAGGTAAAAGAAGTAGTAATAGTAGTAGTAGGAGGTGGAGGAGTAGCAGCAGCAAAGGTAGTAGTAGAAGTAGTAATAGTAGTAGTAGTAGCATCAGTTTTACTAGTAGTAGCAGTAGTAGTAGTATTTGATGTTGTATTAATTGAAGGGTTTTGGGTACTTGAGAGGTTCAGACTTCGTGTCACTGAAAAATCTGAAAAGTAATTAGTTTACCGACAACCTATTCGAGCGAGAAAGATAATAGTGATTCATTCATTTATAGTTAACCGGTGGCATATATTGATCTCAAGGATACCTGACCTCTTGAACATAATGTTCTACCATAGACCACGTACATTTACTGGTGTACTCACTATATATACTGAGTGGACTGCTGCTACTATATGAGACATATCTCCATGCCCATATTATTCCCAAGCGATTTTGACGAAAGATAAACTGGGCAGTTAAGCAGATGATTAGACCCAGTAATTATGGACTTAGCGATTTTGTGAAGGTCTAAATCCTTTTCTAGAACATTTGAGTATTTTTCCATGAAACATGATTGAACAAGTTTCAAGTAATTTCTAGTTTTTTGACTGGCACGCATGGAGAGAGAGAGAGAGAGAGAGAGAGTCATTGCTGATAAGATTACGGTGAATCCTCTGTTTATAATCCTCTTCATTTAATATTATTATTATTATTGGAGAGAGAGAGAGAGAGAGAGTTGTTCCGATTTTACGTCACGGACTCCCTTTTCAACCAAGGGCTAGGACGGTTGCCTTCTTGCGAAGGACTTGTTTTGGCAGATGTAATCGTTACCCTGAGTGCATGCCCTTGCTAACCTCAGACCGTGAAGGGGCGCGAACCCTCGACCTGACGCCTGAGAGTCGCGGACGCTACCGTTTGAGCCACGGTGACTAGAGAGAGAGAGAGAGAGAGAGAGAGAGAGTCATGGCTGATAATATTACGGTGAATCCACTGTTTAGAATCCTCTTCATTTAATATTATTATTATTGGAGAGCAAACAAACAAACAAACTTTATTTCCATTTCAATACAAAGGGTATTCGTCAGCCAGGGCAAGCCCCAACCCCCCACTGTGGTGTCCAACCACAGCAGTTCCTGCCAGTAAACAGCTTAAACTCTCGGTCTTGGACGGGAACCGATCTTTCGACCTCGTGAATGCGAAGCCAGCGCGTTACCACTGTACTAGCCAGCAGAGAGAGAGAGAGGTAACGTCTTCTGAAATAATCATAATATTTCTTCGTTTATTTGTCGTACATGGTACGTTTTTCTGGTGGTTCATACTTACCGTCCATACATTCCTTTTAAGATAATTGATTTTTTTTATTTAAATTCTCTTGTTATCGTACTAGCAGCCATTTTATTAGGCCTATTGTTATTATATTTAATAAAAAGTATATTTGCATTTCCCCTAGGCCTACTCAGTGCAACTTACCAGAAAAAAATACCCAAAGTTTAGAATTTAATTTATTTCTGTTATGAAAAGGCTGTTTGCACTCAGAGTAACGATTACGTCTGTCAAAACAAGTCCTTCGCAAGAAGGCAACCGTCCTAGCCCTTGGTAGAAATGGGGTCCGTGACGTAAAACCGGAACGGAACTCAATAGACAGTATTACCATTACCAAACTTTGTTGTTGCAATGGCACTGTACAAGTTTTGCATCGTTTAACATATATTGTGTTACCTCTTGCCTTACAAGTTGAGACTATTATGTGCGTGTATATATATATATATATATATATATATATATATATATATATATATATATATATATATATATATATATATATATATATATATATATATATATATATATATAGATAGATAGATAGATAGATAGATAGATAGATAGAAGACATTTATAAATATATAATAATATATATTACGTTTTTCTACAGTGATAATTGGAAAGAGGGAATAATAGATGTAATTATATTAATTTCTTCATTTAACAAAATGTACATTGGGAAAAGATATCAATAGTCTATTGACAAAATAGAAGATAATTATCACAATATAATGATGGCTGTAAATTATTTGTTTTTATATATGATAGACATACATTAACAAATTCGTAGTAAATATTAATATAATGTAATATAATAATACTCATTTCTTTTATTTTTAGAATACATATCCAAACAGACAATTAAGAATATTTTTAGCTAAATATTTATATATACAATATCAAAAAAAATACTATATTTTCCCTGTTCATAGATGGTTATTTAACCCAGTGTGAGAGAACGAACGGACTGCCTAGAAGAGCCAAACTGCGTTCATGTATGCGTATACGTGAATATGCATGTGTGTATTTGTGGAGGGTGCGTACCATTGCGCGATTGGAGGGAGGGTTAGCCTACGCTGTGATGTTCCGTGGTTGTGGTAGACGCCGAGAGACGGAAATATTGCTCTAGATGTTTGTTTGTTCAGGTTTTACGTCACGAACTTCATTTTCTACCAAGGGCTAGGACGGTTGCCTTCTTGCGAAGGACTTGTTTTGGCAGATGTAATCCTTACGCTGAGTGCATGCCCTGGCTAACCTCAGACCGCGACGGTGCGCGAACCCTCGACCTGACGCCTCTGAGTCGCGGACGCTACCGATTGAGCCACGGTGACTACTAAATATTGCTCTAGATATATTAATCTTATTTTTGAGTGTTGTATTTTTTGTCTGTTTGGTAAATGAAAACATTATTATTATTATTATTATTATTATTATTATTATTATTATTATTAGTACTTGTCGTTAGTGATTTAAGTAAGCCAAAGATATAATGTTCATTTCTTTTTCTAGTACAATCGTCTCCATGGTTATCATTAGCTGGTGAGGCGTGGTCGGGTCATATGAGGACAAATATTGATTCTCTCTCTCTCTCTCTCTCTCTCTCTCTCTCTCTCTCTCTCTCTCTCTCTCTCTCTCTCTCTCTCTCTCTCTCTCCCCACAGGGAGTGCGATAATAAATCTATTGTTATGAAGGGTTTGGTCAATGCACGTGTGTCTGTATAAGTTCAAACACGGATACTGTATTATCAAGTGAACCAGCTCAGTGCCTGTCCCAGCCCGTATCAGTGGAGAGGGTTATTGTTAGGAGGGGCGTCTGGCCGTAAAACTGCGAGCCAAAGAGACAATTGAGTAACAGCTACCCTATGTGACCATGGAAAGTCTTGACGATATGACAGAATTGGTTTATCGAGGAGTGTTAATATATTATAAATAAAACTATCGAAGTATGTATAATGGATGCAGTAGTAGTAGTAGTAGTAGTAGTAGTAGTAGCAACAGTAGCAGTATTCGTAGTTTTAATAGTAAATAATCTCAAATTGTAATTTTTATTTTGGTTTCATATTTTTTTTATTAGATCTCTCATTACGGCCATTATGAAAAACATCTTATCCACAGCTTTTCTATCGTAAGTCTCTCTCTCTCTCTCTCTCTCTCTCTCTCTCTCTCTCTCTCTCTCTCTCTCTCTCTCTCTCTCTCTCTCTCTCTCTCCCGTCTGGTACTTTTCGTCCTATTATTATGTTTGGGAAATGGGTAGTTCCTATTAGTACCAATTCCCAATATTGCCAGACTTACATAACTAATATATTAATTTATGCAATTAAATCAGCCATGTTTAATAATTACTATTAAATTTTAACATTTTTCCCATACACATGATTTATATATAATCAGGAAATAATTAATATTTCAGGGAAAAAATAATAATTAGATGTTTTGGTTTTATGGGAAAAATAGTCGTTGGCAACTTAAGCTGATATGGGGGGGAGGGCTTTGGGGGGTAAAAGTGGCACATGTGTTCATTCACAGACAGTTGTTTGTTAGACGTCGTAGGAGGTGGGTGTGTCGGACGGTTTGAGCGATATGTGTGTGTTCATAGTTCAGAGAAAAATAAAATAATTATTTTAATGCATTATTGTTAAATATAATTAATTTGTTATTAATTGTGATTAAATGGCGTTACAAAGATGCCAAATCATTAAAGAAATGCCAGTTGTGGAATGATATTATGCCAAATTTGGCATATTAATTTTTTTTTTATATGACTTGGTGAAAGGGTATTACAAACGCTTTAAGAATAACGTTTTTTTTTTACATTAGATAACGTTTTTTTACATTAGATAACGTTTTTTTTTTTACATTAGATGTGTTTACTTCCAAGATGTGAAATATAATCCTCAAGCGATTGGATTTATTTGCAATATCTTTAAACTTGATTGGTTTCGGTTTTACGTCACGAACTCCCTTTTCAACTAAGGGCTAGGACGGTTGCCTTCTTGCGAAGGGCTTGTTTTTGGCAGATGTAATCGTTACCCTGAGTGTTTTATCTTTAAACGTGAAAAAGTACATAATTCATCTATAATTTAATAAGGAAAAATTTTGTAGATTTTATAATTGATATATTGATTGATTTTATTGTTAATTTTTACTATGTTAATGTTAACTATTATATTTTTGTATTTACATAGGTTAATATATATGTTAATTTCCATTATAACATTGCTAAATTATAGTGTATTTTTCCTTCATTTGCAATTTTATTTTATATAATAATTTTTTATAATTATTATTATTATTATTATTATTATTATTATTATTATTATTATTATTATTGGTAGTAGTAGTAAAATCAGTAGTAGTACTGAGATATATTCCCAAACGTGTAACCAAAATATTCATGTCCTGTACCGCCATTTGCAAAGGTAGCCCATACCGGCAACCTGTTCGAGCTAGAATGAGATAGTTTCTACAATTTTTATTATAGTTATTTAGTTTGTGTTGGTAGTACAATTAATAGTAATAATTATAATTGAAAAAATACTCTATTATTTTTTTGTTTTCTATTAATTATTTATTAAGCCATTATTCTAAATATATTTACTGTTAAGTGTAGTCACCTTGGCTCAAGCGGTAGCGTCCGCGACTCTGAGGCGTCAGGTCGAGGATGCGCGCCCCGTCACGGTCTGAGGTTAGCAAGGGCATGCACTCAGGGTAACGATTACATATGCCAAAAGTTCTTCGTAAGAAGGCAACCGTCCTAGCCCTTTGTAGATAAGGGAGTCCGTGACGTAAAACCGGAACATTTTTGTCTGTCTATTCATCTACCCTGTTAACCTTTCGTTAACAGAATTCAGACCAGTTAAATCCTTGTTTTCGTAAATGTCAGACGGTCATTCGTGACGTTGATTGCTGTGCGAGATCAACTGCGTGTGATATATTAATTTATTTTTATATTCATATCTTAATACATTTATCCATCTATCCTGTTTTAAGCAGAGAGGAATAATGTTCATATGTGCGACCTTTAAATGGCTTTAAAAGACATGTACTGTTTTATAGCCCCGTAAAATATAGGCAGCGTTGTTGAATCACTATGTGTGCTCTCTCTCTCTCTCTCTCTCTCTCTCTCTCTCTCTCTCTCTCTCTCTCTCTCTCTCTCTCTCTCTCTCTCTCTTTCTCTCTCAACAGCTTTTCTATGTTCATATGAGATTGCTATTTCTCACTTGCATCTTATAGATTAGTGTTGGCTATGTCTCAGTTTTATGGCCGAATTCCCTTTCTGACACCAACTCAATCCTTCAATCCGAGCTTGGAACCTGTCCACGTGGCTGGTTTCCTCCCTCAGTGGCTAGATATTCTCTCTCTCTCTCTCTCTCTCTCTCTCTCTCTCTCTCTCTCTCTCTCTCTCACACACACACAGCGGCTTGACACAGTGACTTGATGCTCTCTCTCTCTCTCTCTCTCTCTCTCTCTCTCTCTCTCTCTCTCTCTCTCTCTCTCTCTCTCTCTCTCTCTCTCTCTAATAAGATTGCATTGTCTATCTCAGTTGTTATGGTTGTTGCATTCATCTCTAGACTATTTCCTTATCCTTTTTATACTGTATTTAGATTATGAGATCAAATTAATACATGAATATATATTATTTATAGCTCTGGCATTTTCCTAGATGCGTTGGCAGGCTACGTTGAAAGTTTCGTAATATATATGTAAATAGATTGACCGTCTTCTAGGAAATGTGAGAGAGAGAGAGAGAGAGAGAGAGAGAGCAAACAGAACCAGGACTTCACGTCTGTCTTCTCAAGGCGGTCTAGTGAGGACCGTTTTTCTTTACTGGGAAATTCCTTTCAGAACTTACCATTAAATTATTATAAGCGATATTACCTTGCCTATGCACCTCATCTTTGGTTCTAGGTCAGTTCTAACAATAGTAACTCTAAGAGTTAGATGGAATGGAGTTATCATGAACTTGCATTGAACGAATGGACAGTTAATTCTTAGAAATTCTTTGTTGGATGTCTTGGCTGTTAACGAGTTGTGCAAGCTAAGGAAATAGTATTGTTTGTTTTTTTCTTGTCAAGGTTTGTTGACAGTGACAGTTTTGTGGATAAGGTTCAAAAGATTATAATAGTTATCATAATAAGATGTGACATCCAGCCATGGAATCCTTTTGCGCTGATTTTTACTGATTTCTAGAAGCACTAAATTTTTTTTTTATCTAATCTATTCCATAGCTGTATTGTATCTTTTTGTCGTAGACCTATGGTTATATTGGTATACCCTGTCATGGACAGACTGCAACATTATATAAATGGACATTTATATCATATGTTATACACAAAATCATAGATTTAACTTAAATTAATTTTAATTAATGTATCCGTCATTGTTTTTATATATGTTTGACCATAATTTATACTGTTTACTGCTAGTTATAGATAGTAGACGACTTAACTTCTGGATAGTCCTAGTAGAGATTGGACTGAATAGGCCATCTTGCCAAATCTAATCCCCCTGATAGCCTATTCTTTCTTTTTTTTATTATTATTATTATTATGACACCAGGACGGGCAATAAAATAAATACATAAATATGCCCGCATCGGGCCTGGGCACGAAGAAAATAAAAAGTAAAAAGAAACTGATGGCAAGTGTTGTGACTTGTCAGATGTGAAGGGATAGTAAGATATGTGTAACGAATATCCAATAATATTCGGTGTTGATGTAGGTGTGTGAAAGTACTTACGATTTAATGTTAGAAAAATTTAATGCAAAACAGTCCTATTTCTTTGTGTCAATTTCCATGCTAGCATGACGTGTTAAAAGAATGCCAAGGAAGGCATTATGGAAATGTATTTAAATAATTTTAAGTGCCATCCTGTTTTAAGGATTCCGCCGCCGGAAGGAAGGATTTTCGTCGCATGCGTTTAACCGTTGGACCATTCGAGCGTTACTGAAAACTTTTTCTTGACCGATGTGTTGGTCGACTCCTGTTTATTTATATTTATATAAAAAAAAAGGTACAGGATATGTGTATATGTAGCCTCACGACAGAAGTAATTAATCAAGTATTTATTTCCGTTTTTCGTTTATTATTATTATTATTATTATTTTTTTTTTTTTTAATTGGCGACAAATATCGTGGTGATTCTTGGGAAAACACGTGTGACGTCAGGAACCCTACTGATGACATTACAAGCATGGTCGGAAGGAAAAAAAAGTTGTTTGACTGCTTTCCTTCTTCAACTGCAAATTCCATCTCTCTCTCTCTCTCTCTCTCTCTCTCTCTCTCTCTCTCTCTCTCTCTCTCTCTCTCTCTCTCATTATAATCATCTTACCTTGAACAGACTATAAGGATAGTGTAAATGATTATGATAATGATAATAATAATAATAATAATAATAATAACAATAATAAAAGTGACTTCAAAGAAGTCAAATTAGTAAATTTATGTAAATAATGCAAGGAAACCAAAACAAACAAATTCGTATAAAATCCATGCGAAAAAGACAGCCGAAAGGGGCTGAAAAAAGTAGTGGTTTTTCTTTCCACGTATCTTGGAAATGAGATAGCTGAAAGTCTTTCCTTTAAGCCTCCAAATGGCCCTTAAGAGACAGCGGAAAGGCCTAAGATGTGTATTTATTTGCAGTGAACAGGTATATGTAATGAACAGTACCTCCCCTGGATTCGGTTTTACGTCACGAACTCCCTTTTCTACTAAGGGCTAGGACGGTTGCCTTCTTGCGAAGGACTTGTTTTGGCAGATGTAATCGTTACCCTGAGTGTATGCCCTATTTGTAATAAAAGGGGGGTAGAATGAGGGAACGGTAATTATGCAGGGAAGGGGAGACGCAAATGTGAGAGAGGGGGGCAGAATATCATTGGAAATATTGCATCTATTTAGTTAAGACTTACATAAGAGAGGCCCTCCCTTTGGTATTTTAATTGTCGTAAGGGAAACACAAAAGAATAAGAGACAGATATAGATAGATAGAGAGAAAAATATCTATTGAAGTATTTCTCTCATATAGTTCAGGAATATTTTGGAGAGATCCTCCCCTCTGCCAGATAATTATCTGATGTTTATCTGAAACGTTTAAGCATATATCGTTTGTTTTTAGAATGCTGAGACAACATCCGTGAATGTTTTTATTTTTTAGAATGTAAATATAACATTGGTGCATTTTTTTATTTATGTATATAGCTCTTTCATTTTGAAACTCGTTTAATAAATCAATATAGACGATCTGAGTGTCCTCATATACTCCTCTTAGCTCCTTGGGGATAAAGGGTTTTCCAATATCCTTCCTACTACCTTCTTGGGTCATCCACAAGGTAAGCGGGCAAGGATATTCTGCCGTGAGATCCGACAACCGCAGCTGGTTTACCCCCACCGTTTCATCACATGTCAACTCCCTTCACACCCGACCATCACAGTTCACTTGGCAGGTGCGAGAAATCCCATTGGCCCGCGTCATCTATTGTATCTCCATTATTCTGTTATCATAATAACCTCGTTGAAGCCTTATATATTTACCAGGTTATCTTGTAGCTACTAAACTATATTTTTATAAAAATTTATTCAAAGACTTGGTTTTAGTCTAGTGAAAAGAATATTTAGTGAGTTGCATAGCCTAGCTGGTTGCATGCAGAGAAAAATGTTTACAGCGAGTTGCATAGCCTAGCTGGTTGCATGTAGTCATTAATATCAATAAAGTGACTTGGTTACCAAATGAAGTTTTAAATTATCATTAGAAACGCTTCCTTATTCACTGCTTAGATTTTGCAGACTAATAGTTCTCGAGGGTTGTGTCAAGTCATCGTACGTCGGGAAATTTAAAATTCTGTGAAATCGCCCTGAACAATTTAATGTTACTTTTCTGCACTTGACCTGGTGACATTAATTTGCATTTTATGAATCGTTCATGATTATTATTATTATTATTATTATTATTATTATTATTATTATCGCTTGGTTGCCATTTCGATATTGAATATATGTCATGCACACGTGCACACATACACGCACACACGCGCGCACAGACTATATACACCACACCCACTCTCCACCTTGTAAGAGTCAGAGAGAACGTGTGGGGCATGGAAGGAAAACTCCTGTTAGAGCCCGGAAATTGTATGTACTTTGATATTAACGTCTGGTGTTGTTCATAGTTCCCCATCTCCAAGCCATACCCACTCCACCCATCCATCACTAATCCATCAGTCAGATGCTCACTCACACTCTCTTACCTCTTATTTGTTCAGCTTTTTGTATCTGACAGACCTTGGATAGCATTTGTATGTCCAGGTTTCTCGTCCTCTGTCTCTCTTTTTTTTTTTTTATTTCCTTATACTCCTTCATTTCCTTGTTTTTTGTTTCCTGGATCATGGAAGAATCTGTTCTTGTTTTCATCTGTTTTAGACGAGAGAGAGAGAGAGAGAGAGATATTGCATCTGAACAAGGGACCTTTAATAGCCATTATGACATGATATACTAATTAGTCGACTTATAGTCATGATAATTAATGAATTAATTATGTTAATTTATGCAATGGATTATTCATTTATTCCCGGAAGTTAGGGAGTGAAAAGATAGATAGAGAGAGAGAGAGAGAGAGAGAGAGAGAGAGAGAGAGAGAGAGAGAGAGAGAGAGAGAGAGAGTTAGACTAGCAGTGTTTCCCTCCACAAATTTCTTTTCTCGGCATTTAGCAATTTGTTACAGTTGTGACCACCTCAGTGTGACATGATTAAAAGTTTTTTTTATTTTTATTTATTGTCTTATTTGTTATTTTTATTTGTTGTTTTCTCGCGCTTGTCCCCATGGCTTAATTTATTTCCCTAATGTACTCATTAAGTCAGTTGAGTTGTCAGGTGTATTAGACAGTAGGCACCTATGCTGTCCTATCTTCGAAATAATTGTGAGTTTTTTGTCATAGATCGAGGTGAGCTTAAGCTCATTATTATTATTATTATTATTATTATTATCATTATCGTCATCATCATCATTATCATCATTGTTATCATCATCATTATTGTCATCATCATCTCTTTTCAACCTAACTTCGAGGGCAAATGTGCGTCTTGCATATTTCCTCAACTCTGCTGCGAAAACACTTGATGCCAAAATGTACTCTTCATTCCGTGTGTGTGTGTGTGTGTACGCGCATGCTCGTTTGTGTTTAGAGCGCGTGCACGCACCGACCGAACCCTCCCTCGACCGGATGCACTCAAACAGATAACTCTGATTCCACATCCTAAAAATCTCAAACCTCCCCCCCCCGCAATCTCCCCCAATTATCCCCCTTCCTACCTCTCAAGTTATTTTGCTCAATGTCTAAATTTAGAAGTCATATATATATATATATAATATATATATATATATATATATATATATATATATATATATATATATATATATATATATATATATATATATATGTGTGTGTGTGTGTGTGTGTGTGTGTATTCCTCTTGGACCTTTAAGCTTATTTTTTTTTTTTACTCATATTACCCGCTGTATTGTAGTGACGAGGCGCCGACAGAAATTAAATGAATGAATTATAAACAGATTTCTCAAGTACTTTTAGATTTGCATAGATCTTCATCATCTTCTTTTTCTTCTTCTTCTCAGTCTTCTTCTTCTTCTTCTTCTTCTTCTTCTTCTTATTATTATTATTATTATTATTATTATTATTATTATTCGTTCTATTCTCCAGTTATTGTATGTACTTTCGTGTGTGTCTGTATATATATATATATATATATATATATATATATATATATATATATATATATATATATATATATATATATATATATCAGTTAATTATAATATAGATTCTACATGCTATAGGTGTTTCTCAACCTCATATTTTATTATTGAATTAATAGTTTCATATCACGTATTTTATTTCTATAATTTTTTTTTTATAGAAATAACAGTGGCACTGTCTATAATGTGATTCGTCTATATATTAAAAAGAACAATATATAGATTCAATGGAACTTATTTTATGAATAGAAAATAGTATATTTTGAAAAGCGAAGCAAGATTTGTGTTTTGAAAAGACAGAAAGAAGAACAGTTTTGGGAGATTTTTTTGTTAATTGAATCATTGTGTCTAAAACGAAAATAAAACTTTAAAACGATATTTTTTTATCATTTGATATATACTAATTTTATATAAACTAGAAATTTGTGTAAGAAAAAATAAACAAATAAACTTTCGCGATTTTATATATATTAGTTTTATAACAATTCTATTCATACTAGAAATCTGTCATCGAAGTTAATAACAACAACAACAACAACAATGAAAAAAGCTAATACATTAAATAAATCCTAAATACCATCTTGTGATTTCCATCAATTTCCATTATATTTGGATTTTCCCCCTGGACTCGAACCAGGGGCAAGTAACAAGATTGTGGGTTTGTGTGGGTGTGGGAACCACCCCAAAGTGGACCCCAAAATGACGAGTTTATTGGGAACCCTAAATGGGTTATCGTTACGGGAACCCAATTTGGGTAAAATAGAGATATTGCAAGACCTAGATCTCTATTATATAAAACAGCTCGCTCATAATTTCAAGGTAAGATAATTATGGTTTGATATTTTTAAGTCTTTTCATATATTTATTTCAGATGTGTATTATTGTGTTTACACACACACACACACACACACACACACACACACACACACACACACACACACATATATATATATATATATATATATATATATATATATATATATATATATATATATATATATATATATATATATATATATATATATGGGACAGAAACATTTGTTGAACACTGGCCGAAACATCGACCCCACTTAAAAGTGGGAAAAGATGTAGAAGAAGAAGATATATACACACACTAATTTATTTTATATATGTATCTTTTAATTAAATATATCCTCATTGTATAAAAATATTTTTATTTTAATTAACTATCAAAAACACTTTTAGTGTAATATATTTCTATCTTTTTTTTACGTAATTAACTAGTCTGTCGTTTTAGTTATATTAATTTTTAATTAATTATTCAAGTCTTTTCTTACTGAATTTCTTATCAGAGACATGAAGAAATAAATATTAATGTTTTTGATTTAAAGGTAAGTTGGATATGTTTTTTGTTTTCTTTAGACATTGTTGTTTTGATTTAGGTTTAAGTATATTAATTGTGTGTTCATTTAAATGTTTTCAGGAAGTTTCTTTGTCTTCTATAGACTGTATAATCGATGTTTATGTTTTCATCACTATTATAATTGTAATTATTATTATTATTATTATTATTATTATTATTATTATTGTCATTATTCCTGTTGCTATTATTAACATCTTCATTTAGCGTTTCGAGATATTTGATATCTACATTTAGAGAGAGAGAGAGAGAGAGAGAGAGAGAGAGAGAGAGAGAGAGAGAGAGACGTGATTAAAGCAAGGCATGTTACTGAATTAATTGACAGGGTTGTCCAAGTGTCCTCACTGTTGATATGTCTTCCATTAATTCTTAGAGGTTTGAACAATAGGAATAGTTTTGTAGATCTGTCGACCAAGTTCGAGTATCTTAACACACACATACACACACACAATATGCATTACCGTAATTACTTTTAGTGTGTGTATTAAAACGTTCTTGATTCAACTTACAAGGGAAAATAACGTACACAACATGCAATACCGTTAGTTCTTATAGTATGTGTGTGCGTGCGTGTGTGTGTGTGTGTGTGTGTGTATTAAAGCATTCTTGAATTTTTATATGTGTTTACTATGACATCAACTTACAAGGGGATAATAAGACCAGTTTACACAGACAAAGATGGGCTTAACTATGAGTGTTCATGTACTTATCTCAGATAAAAAACTATTTACGTTATATATTTGGCACATATCCGGTAGAAAAACTGAATGAATCTGTAAGAGTGATAAGAAAATGTAATTAAAGCGTAAATAATACCTCGTCGAGGCCCTCCTAAATAGAGCTGAATACACGTTAAAGCTTTTGATACCATTGGAATGAGGAAGTGCTTCGTTGAGGCCCTCCCATAAGTAGAACTGCTGAGTAGATGTTCGTTTTCATTGAGAACCTCAAAACGTATATATTAAAATATGTTCATAATATGAAAATTTTTCTCTTAATATTTTAATATTAATGTTTAACTATCTATATACATGAGCCGTAGTCACCGTGGCTCAGGCGGTAACGTACGCGACTCTGAGGCGTCAGGTCGAGGGTTCGCGCCCCGTTACGGTCAGAGGTTAGTAAGGGCATGCACTCAGGGTAACGATTACATCTGCCAAAACAAGTCCTTCGCAAGAAGGCAACCGTCCTAGCCCTTGGTAGAAAAGGGAGTCCGGGACGTAAAACCGGAACTATCTATATACATGAGCTATTTTCCCCTTATAAGGGTAGTGGCTGAGTCAAGGCAAAATTCCCTTGAATCTTTGGCAAAAGAAAATACAGAGGAGGGGATTCCCAGTCCCCTCGTTACCCCCCCCTCTATTCGACTCATACGGGTAATCTGTCACATGGTTATGGAAGACGTGGAAACTGTAGTAGCGTCTCTCGTCTCCTAACCCCTGTCATCTCAGCTGGCATAACGACTATGGATTCGGTTTTACGTCACGAACTCCCTTTTCAACTAAGGGCTCGGACGGTTGCCTTCTTGCGAAGGACTTGTTTTGGCAGATGTAATCGTTACCCTGGGTGTATGCCCTTACTAACCTCAGTCCGTGACGGGGCGCGAACCCTCGACCTACCGCCTCAGAGTCTCGGACGCTACCATTTTGCCACGGAGACTACAAGTTAATAAATGAATAAATAAAAATAACCCTGAAGCAGCCTTCCAACTGTCAGCACGCTAATATTGACGGCTGTTGATGAGACCAACAACTGTCATACCACAACAGTTAAACACAACGTGATTAGTTCTCGTCTTGAACAGACCTTAATAGCATTATCATCATCATTGTCTTTGTTTATTTATTTGTTTGTTTGTCTGTATACGTCTTTATTTATTCTTGGAAGTCACCGTGGCTCAAGCGATAGCGTCCGCGACTTTGAGGCGTCAGGTCGAGGGTTCGCGCCCCGTCACGGTCTGAGGTTAGCAAGGGCATGCACTCAGGGTAACGATTACATCTGCCAAAACAAGTCCTTCGCAAGAAGGCAACCGTCCTAGCCCTTTTTAGAAAAGGGAGCCCGTGACGTAAAACCGGATCATTAACCTGTTAATATGATTATATTAAGTTGATATTGAAACCTATTAGGTTGAAGAGTCATTTGTTCATTTAATAACATGTTTGTTATTAGCTAAATCAACCATAAATTATAGAGACATGCGATTGTTGTCAGGTATTATTAGCTGGGGTTGTGTCTTACATAATAGATGTTATTGTTGTTCTTCTTTAGTTAGTTAATTTTCACATGGCTATTCTATCCTTTTTCTTCTTCTTCTTCTTCTTCTTCTTCTTCTTCTTCTTCTTCTTCTTCTTCTTCTTCTTCTTCTTCTTCTTCTTCTTCTTTTCCTTCTTCTTCTTTTCTTCTTCTTCTCATCTTCCTCCTCCTCCTCCCTCTCCTTCTTTTTCATCTCCTCTTTCTTCTTCTTCTTCTTCTTCTTCTTCTTCACTGGAAAAACAACACATGGAAAATTAGTCATGTTATGCAATTATTATCATCATATTTTGCCTTGACTCAGCCACTCCCCATACAAGGGAAAAAAGGGCTAATTTATATAGATATATAGATAGATTATTATTATTATTATTATTATTATTATTATTGTTATTATTACTTATATAAACAAGTACTGTAATGGTAATATGATTTATTTTTTACTTATATAAACAAGTACTGTAATGGTAATATGATTTATTTTTACTTATATAAACAAATACTGTAATGGTAATATGATTTATTTTTACTCATATGAACAAATACTGTAATGGTAATATGACTTATTTTTTACTTATATAAACAAATACTGTAATGGTAATATGATTTATTTTATTATTAATGCATTTTCTCATCACCTTGCAGGAATATGACCTGGAACAACGAATCGCGTTAGAGATCAAGATGCGAGAGGGCACAACCAAGCTCCTGGCTGCCTGTGGTGCCCAGGGCCCAAGGTCTAATCAGCCCCATACTTTGGAGGCCTCTAAGAACCTCCTCACCTCCAACGAGAGAATGACAGCCTATATGGCAGAACTTCAACGAAGAAAAACCTCTAATTCGTCTCAAGAAGGGTTAGTTTTTGAGAAAATTTTCACGTTTTGTGTGTATGTGTGTGTGTGTGTTTGATGTATTGGTGTGCATTTACTATGTCTGTGTACGTTTATTGTATAATATTTATCAACGTTTTGTGTTTGTGTGTGTATTTGATGTATTGGTGTGCATTTACTATGTCTGTGTACGTTTATTGTATAATTTTATCAACGTTTTGTGTGTGTGTGTATTTGATATATTGGTGTGCATTTACTATGTCTGTGTACATTTATTGTATAATATTTATCAACGTTTTGTGTGTGTGTGTATTTGATGTATTGGTGTACATTTACTATGTCTGTGTACGTTTATTGTATAATATTTATCAACGTTTTGTGTGTGTTTGTGTGTGTATTTGATGTATTGGTGTGCATATACTATGTCTGTGTACGTTTATTATATAATTTTTATAAACTGTTTTTGTGTCATCATTATGATGGCAATAATTCTCGTCGTTTTCAGTGTGTGTGTGTGTGTGTGTGTATTTGATGTATTGGTGTGCATTTACTATGCCTGTGTACGTTTATTGTAAATTATTTATCAACTGTTTTTGTGTCATCATTATGATGGAAATAATTCTCGTCGTTTTTAGTGTGTATGTGATTACCTAATTGTGTTTACGGGAAAGAGCCCAAAGCTCGTATCTTCCCGTCTCCTGATCGGTTCCATTTTATACTTAGTGATACTTATCATACCTGTCCTTAAAACTATGGATTGAGATAGCAATGAGAGAGAGAGAGAGAGAGAGAGAGAGAAATCAGTACTTCCATCGCTGTATATAACATACTGTATTAAAATATCTTGCCAGATAAATTTTCACCAAAGCACATAGAAATATTAATTGGCTGCATATAATATATTTAAATACATATCCTTCTTATCTTTAGTATGTATACATATATATGAATGTAGTCACCGTGGCTCAAGGGTAGCGTCTGCGATTCTGAGGCGTCAGGTCGAGGATTCGCTCCCCGTCATGGTCTGAGGTTAGCAAGGGCATGCACTCAGGGTAACGATTACATTTGCCAAAACAAGTCCTTCACAAGAAGGCAACCGCCTAGCCCTTGGTTGAAAAGGGAGTCCGTGACGTAAAACCGGAACATATATATGAATATATTCTTATTTTTATTTTATTCCCACACAGGGTACAGCCATCTCTAGCCCGTGTCTGTCTGTCTGATTTACGGATGCCTCTTATATGGAAAGACAGCGATCATTTCAAAAATAAAGGCGATTATCGAAGGTATGTGTTGCTAACTCATGTTTTTTACCGTCTGTTTAATCCTGTCAGCAGTCTGTCAGTATTACATACCTGCTGACAGACGCGTTGACAGTTAATGTTACAGTTACTTGTGTAGCCTAATTGTTATTCTGTAAAAAAAAAAAAAAAAATTCGAATGTAATATTCTCTTAAGTAGTATATGTCTTTATTATTATTATTATTATTATTGTTGTTATTATTATTATTATTATTATTATTATTGTTGTTGTTGTTATTATTATTATTATTATTATTATTATTATTATTATTATTATTATTACTTATAGACACAGCATTCTCAATCTAATATTTTGCTAATTATAAACAAGTTCAAGGTTACAAGTATTATGTATTTTCTTTTGTTTTGATAAATCAAGGTCAAAGGTCATTTTTTTTTCACCTAAAGTTTTTGACATATTTCCTCTGGAAGTAACAGGGTGATCAGAACTGTAACAAAAGAACAAGTCTTGATTTTATATATATATATATATATATATATATATATATATATATATATATATATATATATATATATATATATATATATATATATATATTAGTCCTCTTGCTCCCTTGTCCTCTTTAGTAGCCGCCTATGACATACAGGGAGTGTAAGGATACCAGAAGTAATAATTTTTTTAATGAGTGTGACACCAGGATGGACGAAGAAAATTGCCCTCATTGGCTCTCTGCACGAAGAAACATATAAAGCAAAGAGAAATAGAAATTGGGAGTGTTGTGGCTTGTCAGATGTGAAGGGTTCATGAGAGATGTGTAAAGAAAATGCAAGAATAGTCTGTGTAGATGTAGGCATAAAAATGGATCCGTTACTGGAGAAAGACTTAACATCGAACTGTCCCAGACAGTCCTATTCAAGTCCATAAGACCCTTCAGCTGTAGTATCACAACGGGCGGCTGGTGCCTTTGACAATTTTTCACAAGTATAGAAATTGTTTCTTTGTCAGTTATCTCAGTAATGTTTTTGCAGATTTGCTGTATTTGTTTTGCTAAAGATTGGCACTGAAATATACGATACGGTTATGGTGAATCCAGTTGATCGCTCAATGACTGACATTTGCTTCGATGACATCATAGTTTTGTAAGTATTGCTAGAAAATTGTACAGGGTGTTTCAAAAGCATGTATCATAGTGGTTTAAGTATTGCAGAAAGAGGTACAGGGTGGTTCAGAAAGATATAGTTTTGTAAGTAATGGTTCAGGGTGTTTCATAAGCACATATCATAGTTTTGTAAGTATTGGTAAAAAATTGTACAGGGTGTTTCAAAAGCATGTATCATTGTTTAAGTATTGCAGAAAAAGGTACAGGGTGGCTCAGAAGCATATATCATAATTTTGTAAGTATTGGAAGAAATTGTACAGGGTGTTTCATAAGCACATATCATAGTATTGTAAGTATTGCTAGAAAATTGTACAGGGTGTTTCAAAAGCATGTATCATTGTTTAAGTATTGCAGAAAAAGGTACAGGGTGGCTCAGAAGCATATATCATAATTTTGTAAGTATTGGAAGAAATTGTACAGGGTGTTTCATAAGCACATATCATAGTACTGTAAGTATTGCTAGAAAATTGTACAGGGTGTTTCAAAAGCATGTATCATAGTTTAAGTATTACAGAATAAGGTACAGGGTGTTTCAAAAGCATATATCATAGTTTTGTAAGTAATGGAAGAAATTGTACAGGGTGTTTCATAAGCACATATCATAGTTTTGTTAGTATATTAAAAATACAGGGTGTTCCAAAAGCATATAGCTTAGTTTCGTAAGTATGGCAGAGTTACAGGTGTTCCAAGAGCATATACAGTACTGTATACCCATTTGGATCATGCACCTGTTGACTGGTTTAGTCTTTTGTATGCTTACCCGTGGCGCCATTTGAGAATTTTAGTGTCAACATTAGTAAAGCAATGCTGACAAGTTCTTAACAATCTAGTTTATTCTTGCCCTGTGCCACAAGAATTTGACTGTCAGCTTAATTGACACTGCTGACGTGTTTCCGACAAACCTGATTTGTTTTCCTATGTGGCACGTCTATGTGATGACGAGTTTGCTGTGGGAATGATAATATAAAAGGTCTTTAATCCTTCTATGAATTCCTCCAAAAATTCGTCAGTGAGAACATTGGTCAAATGCAGAATAATGAACCTAAAATAATTTATGTAATGAAAGAAGTTACGTTCAAGGTATTAAAAGCCCTTACATCAGATTAATAATATGTTTCACTAGTATGAACTCCCTGTGTAACAGCATTAATGACGTATTGTCTTGTCTCTTAGCTGGCCACAGTAGCTCAGTGGTAGAGTGCGTGAGTCAGGACTCGACTAGCGCAGATTTGATCCCCCGTTGGGCATAAGAAAGGGCGTCAGGCCTTAAGTCCCAGTTCCATCATGTCTTTTCCACCTCAATTCAAATGGAGACTAACTGTTACACTAAAATAGTGCTTGTCTTGTTTCTTAGATTCATAAATTCCTAATAATGATTCCTTGAGAACACTTCTTGGTAAATTAAACATCCTTACAACAGTTTAAATTTTGTTATAACTCTGGAGACCCTTTGTAATAGCTAAAGATATAAGCTTTTCAGATGCATAAATTCTTAAATGATTCCCTGAGAACACTTCTTGGTAAATTAAACACCCTTACAACAGTTTAAATTTTGTTATAACTCTGGAGACCCTTTGTAATAGATAGAGATATCCCTTTGTAATAGATAAGAGATGTATAAGAATTATTAAGCTAAAAATATACCTTCATGAAGATTATAATGGACGTTGGCATTTTGGGATTGCCAGAGGGCAAGGTTTCTTGACCCTCAGGTGCTTATGCCATATATACTGATGAGAGTTTCTTTGCAGCAATGGCATTCCACCCGATTTTGAGTGCCAAATGGAAGTCTATAGTCACGTTCTTCAAAATGATTTGACAATGGCCAGTACGCCTCGAAAACTCAAACGCACCCTCCACTCCTCCATATCACGGACAGTTGGACGTAAATTGGCAGCCTCGCTTAGGGATGAACTATCTAGTGGCGAATTGTAAGTAACAAGCATGCCTTTTGTAAATCCATTGGTAATGCTTTCAGTGGGGGCCTCATGGCAGAAGTAGATTGCCCTTTTACCTTGTGGGAGACCTTAGCAGGGTGGTGGAGGGGATTAGTGGCAGACCTTTTTCCCTAAGGGGCTGCCCTTCATTCCCAAGGAGCTAAGAGTAGTGTTTGAGGCATGTTTTGTCATGATGAATGTGTGCTCTTACTCGGCCAATTCCTTTACAAGGGGATTGTAGCCAGTCTATATGTATGTATGTGTTTTAGAGTATATCTTGATATATAATTTAAAGTCTTATTTTTGCCAGATATAAAAGTTTTTATGCATATTAATTCCTGTGACCAATACAACACTAAGATGCACATTTAATATATATGTAAGTCATATTGAAATGCAGCTTTCTAGTTTAAGCTATGCTGATAATTCCCCAGCTCCAGCCTGTCTGTCCACACCAATCAAATGGAAACTAAGAGAGACATAAAATGCAAAACGAATGTATACATGAGTAATTATTACAAAAGCTTCAGAGAAGTTGAAAAAATTTCCAGCTGCTTCGTTGAAGCTGTTTCTACATTTTCTTGTAAATACATACATTAAAACAAGGTTTATTTTCCAGGGGTCCTAAGTTTGAATTGGTAGCTACAGCAAGACTTGGCCTGGAAAATGTTTCCAACAATACAGCTACGTATGATCTCTCATTGGAAAATACAGGTTTGTGTTCTGTAGGCTCTGTTGTAGTCTTTCTATTTTAATACATATAAGCTTGTCCTGTACATTTCTAGCTCAGTTTTAACAGTTTTTTACATATGAAGCTTACAGTAACTCCATGACACTAGTAATGCCTTTTCTCAGCTAGAAGGAATAAGCTTTCAAAAATAATGCCTCTACACAATTGAATATCAGAGTGAGTTAGTAGTTTTCATTTTGGAAAGAAGGTCTTATTTATACCCCTTTGGGCTTCCATCAAAGGTAGCAGTGTATTGAGCTTCCATCAAAGGTAGCAATGTATTGCATTTCATGATTATTGAGAATTAATTTTCCCCTGCCGGATGTCAGTAGAATGCCTATAAAAATAACCAAAAGAAGAAACTGCACATTATAAAAAATAATCCTTTGCATATGTAAGTGTTTGCAGGGATAATCTTGAGAACTTAGTTATTATCATGGTAAAATGTACATATTTGAAACACGGTATATATTTCTCCCTCACAGAACACCGTGCCAACCAACTGCCATTGTTTGGCCATTTTTGTTGTCGCTTAGCAGCTCAACCCGATTGTGCCACCCAGGAAAGAATCGCTGGTTATGCTCAGGTTCCTGTAAGTATTCATATGAAATATTTTTGTTTATCGAATCTCCTTAGTCTCTCTTCAAGGTCCTTGTTTTCAAGGATGCTTATTGTGGAAACACTGGTTATAGCACTCGGCTCAGAATTTAACAGACAGCGATCAAGCCCACCATGGTACTTTAGGAAGGGCATCCTGCCTTAATTCTCCAGCTTCAGCATGTCTGTGCCCACCCCAATTTGAATGAGGAATTAATGGAACTGAACGTGATAAATAATGTTTTGGCCACCTGCCTGAAAATTGTAGCTCTTCCATTAATACAGATTCCTCCAAGGCTGGTCCTGTTACCCTTGTTATTTGGAGCCAGTTTGTTCTAGTTTAGAGTAGGGCCATTTATAATACCATGTTTTAGCTGTCACTTCTTTCCCATTTGCAAAAGACTTGGAATAAATGGTTATGTAATTGATAATAAGCACCGTGTTATGCATCATAATTAGTCCCCAGTTGAATGGTTGACACGCTTGGGTGATATTTTTTTAGGAACTAGCCATTGGTTATTTTAATTCAGTTTATTGTTACAATACCTTCAGCAATCATCAGTAATCCCTTGCATAATTTCACATGATATGTAAACTAAAGGTAAACGAGAAACTGTGATAAAATGTTTGTAACAGTATTGTAGCAGTCCGTATTAAACTTAACTTTTATATAATTTCTTTCTTTATAGCAACTTAGAGAAAATAATATTCAGTGGAGAGAACCGTAGCATAAAATTTTGACAAGCATTACCAAACCATCAGCAAAAAGAATGTTTTTTCTTTCTTAGTTCATTGTAGTACTTCTTTGATGCAAAATTATTATTACTATTCCTAAAGGGGAAGGTTTTCTGAGTATGATGGATGAATTAATCTGTTTAATTTTCCTTCAATATTAATATATCATTGAATGTGTAGATTGCTTTTTATTTTTTACTCGTAGTTGCCTTCTCCAAAGAGATGCTATGCTTCCATCCTAAATCATATTAACATACTTTGTCTTTAGGTTTATTATTGGTGAATGTTGCCTTCTCTTCAGCTCTATGTCCAGTAATCTATCCAGCTTTAATTCCCTAGCTCCTTCTCCGTTCGAATTTGAATTGATAGTGAAGTTGGGCGTTGTGAAGTGTAGATGACAATTAAAAAAAATGGTTTTAGAATTTTTCTATTTAAAAGTGTTAGAATTTTCTATTAAAAAGAGTTAATATGGTCCTGTATATCAGGTCAGTATCATCCATTCCTTGTAATTCAGTAAGGAGTGCAGCTTATAACCTCATAACATGAATATGTAATATCCAGCCTTCAGGCATTAATGCATTAGTGTTACTTTCATTTAAACAGGAAAGCGAGCATCAAAAATCCTGGTGTCGACTATATGGATGGCAGCTAGAGGTCTGGGGAGACAAGGAAGATGTACATCTATCACCACACCATCCACTATCCCTTTCAATTGATAGAGTAAGTTCTCACTTTATTAATGGTGAGTTAATTGTTGAGAAGTAGGTACTTCGGTTTGTATGTCATTTGTATGTTTATTTTATCTCAAAGGGGGTGCAATTCCTCAGCGATAGAGTATGCATGTAAGGAAGTGACCTGTGCAGGTCCCAGCCCACCACGGTGTGCTAGGAAGGTCACCCAGCCTTAATCCCCGTCCTTCTACCTGTCTGTGTCCATCCCCATTCCAATAGGGATTAATAGTGACACATAAACCAGCAGACATGTATGTTTCCCCCCTCAAGTTGAGTGCCAGAAGCAGGCAACCCTTTTTGCCCATACCCCTAATAGTTAGCTATTAGGGAATACAAGGGCAGAATTCTATCTCCCCTTAACCAGGGATACCCCTTTTAGTTTGATCTTAAGGGAGAATGTGTTGTATTTTTTCTCACAATACAAAGGATGTCATCCTAGTTGTCTGTTGAGGGAATATGAAAAGTGGATTTCTTTCTAAACCTTCATAAGGTAGTGCAGAATTTAGTCCTAATGTCATTATTTACCTTTTAAGAGAATAATCAAATGTACTTTTCTCTTGAGTTATATAATTAAGCCTTTTTTTTATATATATCTGAAGTATTTCTCTCCCGTTCAAGTTGAAATACTTGAGATTTGCTTTCTCTCATACCGTGTGTGAAATGATTTAAATATTTTATTATTTATTGAGGATACTTTCCAAATATGTAATTTACATATAGAAATATGAACTGTGGTATGTACTTTGGATTGGTATTCAATAAAAAAAAAAAAAGCAAAATATATTTTGATACTGAGGAACATATTTGCATTGCAAATACTCTGATCTTTTCATTAGATTCTGATTCTTTGCAGAATACAGAAATAGCCCAAAATGGAGCTGTACTTACGTTGTCCAATACCATGAGTATGGACAGAGGGCATCTGTCATTGGTATTAGAAAATGCCAGTGAAGCAGCTTCTTGGTACAAATGCGTACAGCAAAACATAGCGGACCATCGTCAGTGGGGTGCCGCAGCCGAAGAAGAAATGGAAATCCTCACCCCTCAGCCGACGCGGCACAATTTTATTCTTCCGAGGAGAGGCCGTTTTGCATCTCTCTATGAAGAAACACCACTTAGAGGTATGTGTTTATTATAAGCTACGTATAATCTCCTTATGGTTCATTCGTGGTATAAGGTGACTGAATGGGAATAGAGAAATTGAGGATTGGTATTACTCTGAATTTGATGTCTTTCCAGTAATTATCCAGAAGAGGTGAGATCTGGATAGGAGAGGGTGACATCATATACCCCCATGTTGCTTGTTACTGTTATGGCCACCCTGAAATGGTTAAAGACCTGCTATTTGACAAAATTTATCCTAGTCATTCCAATTGGAAAACCAGACTATTATGCATTCTTACCAATATTTTATATCCTTGTATGGTTACTATTGTAATAGCAGTCTTGATATTTTGGGAATACTGACATAAGGTCGATGGATACTGTAGTATTAATCTTTTAAGAATAATGACATAAGGTCGTATACCAGTAAACCTTCCTGTCCACTGTATATTCAGTGATGTATCCATTCCTACTGTATTCCTTACCTGTCTGTCCTACTTTATTTTTATCATGTACAGTCTAAGATGGTCATACAAGAAAAAAGAAACTGAAAATAAGGAAAAAAAACTCATGTTGAGTTTATATCAGATGTCATTCATGCAATCTAGTAAGAGATATTAAGGAATGATATTAGTCATGCCATAATTTAGTGTAAGTGCTGCAGAAGAAATGATGTATTAACATTTCCCCAATTCTAGGTGACAGCTTCCCCTAACTCTGAGAAGTCATTCCTAGACGATTTGTATGGTTCTTCTGCCTTTGTCAACAACTACTGCACTCCTGTACATGCTCTATTTATATTTATTCTATATTGATATTTTCCTACTTCCAGGTGACGGTTCCCCTAGCTCTGAGAAGTCATCCCTAGACGATTTGTATGGGTCTTCTGCCTTTGTCAACAACTACTGCACTCCTGCGCACTTAACAGCCAGACCAAGAGCTTTGACCCTCTCATCACGATCTTCATTCAGGAGATGGGGCTCAGTGAAATACAACATGCCATTTTTCAAGAGCAAAAGCTAGGTAGATAGGTTTCTCTCTTAGATTCACCTGTTTTGTTTGACTTGCAAGTTGGCACTACAATTTTAATTACAATGTCTGGTGGATATCAATTTTACCACCTTGGTGTCTCGCTTTGTTAATCGTTTATCAGTGTGTGGGTACAGAATATGACTACTGGCACAAGGGAAGTAATCGTTTGCTAGCTAAGCTATTTGTCAGACATCAGAGGTCGTAGGAAGGGTGAGTATGTGATGTGTCTTTTGGCAGCATTATTGTATATACTGTATCACCTTCATTAAGATTAGGAGTAGACGTGATTTATCTGCGAGTACTGCCAGCGTATTTCTTTGAATTTGAATTGATGAGAAGGACTTGTTTATTGCTGCTCAATCTACTACAAGTGCAATCAGTAATGAGAGTAGTAATTAGTTAGGTTCTTTACCCCACTGTGCAAATACATGATTTCTTTTTTTTTCGTTACTCTGTAAAGTTAATACATTTTGATTTTGCATAATAGATGCATGAAGAAAGCAATGTGAAGTATCTTTTTGAGATATTAGTCTGAAGACAAGTTATATATGTACCTTATATTCATGGGACCAATGTATAATTCATATTGATTCATTCCAAAAACTTACTGTAGATGTTGTTTCTTTTTACATATTCTTCATATGGATATTCCATAAAGACTCATGATCAGATATGGTGCTGACAACAGAAAAAAAAATATTTTGCAATGAAATCTTTGCCTCATGACCCATAACTTGACAGTAATTCAAGTGGTGATGTAATAGATCAAATCCATTGTCATAATATTTTTGTATTGCACGGCTCAGTGCACATTACTCAATGTAACGATTATTATCACTGTGTCACCCTTAACTTATTAAATCTCTGGAAGATAAGTCTCCAGTCTAAGGCCTGTCACCACAGAAAGCAGTTTCACAATTGCTAAATGGTTTGGGAGCCAGGTTCTTTTTTTTAATAACTCATCGCGTTAATGCAAACAAAAATTTTTCAATAGATATTTACCTTGTATGTGAATGTTTCGTTGGTAAAATCTTTTTATTTGACGTTTCATACTAATTCTGCAAGAAGGTTTCATTACGGACTTGTCATGTGTTGGTTCTGCACCAAGGCAATTTTGACGCAGGCTCGTATTTTTTGCTTATTAAATCATTATATTTTATCATTTCTATCATTAAGCTGGTATCGCAGTTGACTTTGTGTATGGAAACCACCAGGGCAAGTAAGTCAAGCAAAACTTTCTATTGCCCATTTTATATTACTAGTGCTGAACTACTTCTTGTTTGGTCGAGGCTATGGGAAAATACACAAATTATTTTATTGGCAACCCTCTAACGAGGGATTTTTTTTATTTTAAAATTATGCATGTGTTACGAGAATGCTCAGAGCAATTAACATCAAAATTCAGACAAGAACGAACTCATGGACCTGACTTCTTATTTGACACGAGCTGTATATGCTATAGATGAATGTTCGATATATGATCGTAGGAGATTCAATCATTTTTTTCATGACAAAATCTCAAAGACTTGGATGTAAAAAGTGATCTTTTAATCTTTTGTTAGGTATCTGAGCGTTCTCTGGAAATGTAGTCATTGATTCTTGTTAAACTGTCAGTATGATAAGTGAGCCCTTCCACTGTATATACTGTACTTATTTAAGAGTTAATATTGAATGGAACAGCCTCAGAAAAACAGGCTTTATATTTTCTGATATGAGGGTAAAGAAATTATTATATAGATTATGTAAATACACAGGTTCACCACCTGTTATTCTCTTTCTACTTAAATACTACAAAAGATATATTTAGATAGATGTTTAAGAAATGGAAAGAACTTGATGGTTTAATTAATGAAAATGTATTTGTAAACAAATTTGAACTGTGGTTGGATATAGTCAAAATATAAAAAAACTTGTATCTTAGCCATAAAAATACCTCTTGCCCGCCTTTGATATATTAATAATATTATTATTACTTAGTTTTATGCTGTGCAGCTTCATGTTGGAATCTGCATTGCTCTAATAAAATATATAAATATTTACTTTGTGTTTACTTTTGGCTCCTTTTAAGAAATATTTACAGATTGTCTGTATTTTTCATTGTGAATGTTATTACTTACGGATAAATTGCTCATATATTTCAGATAGATTTTTTATTTATGAACAAATTTTTTGTCTTTCACATAAAACTGATTGTAACTCGCTGATGAAATTGAGTCAAGAAGCCACTATCACAGGTTTGATCCTACTGCAGAACATCAGGAAGGGCATCCTTCTTTAATCCTCCAGCTCCAGTGTGAATGAGTCTACCCCATTCGAACGGGGACTATATGTGACGCATAATACTGAGCAACAATTGAGGGTTTGATCCCACAGTGGAGCATTAGGAGGGGCATCCTACCTTAATTCCACAGCTCCAGTATGAATGAATCCACCCCCATTCGAATGGGGACTTCTTTTACTTGAAACGGAGCAATAATATGGCTTTTGCTTGGTAAAGGAATATACCAATGTCTTTCAAATTAGGGTAAATATGGTTCAAGTCCCACTACATACACTCTGCCAATGTCTTCCCAATCAGGGTAAGTATAGTTCAAGTTCCACTACATACACCAAGTATAGTCTTTACCCCATCCATACAAGAGCAAATGACATTCAAAAAAGAACGACTTACTCCCCAACAGATCAAGTTTGGATTAGATAGACAAGAAAATGCACTCTGAAGATTTCATAGGCAACATCATGACGGTAAAAAATTATACAGTACTGCGTATGTATTGGTGTTAACTTAAATCTTCATTCTCTGTAACCTGACTGGTGAGTTAGAACTTGTTCTGTATATCTTAACTTTGACAGTTATAAAGTGCACTTCATCATGACTTTTATGTCGAGCCTCTCTGGAATTCCTTTAGGAGTAACATCAGTAAGAAGACTAACACAAACTTTATTTCCATTTCAATACAATGGGTATTCGTCAGCCAGGGCAAGCCTCAACCCCCCACTGTGGTGTCCAACCACAGCAGTTCCTGCAAGTAAGCAGCTTAAACTCTCGGTCTTGGACGGGAACCGATCTTTCGGCCTCGTGAATGCGAAGCCAGTGCGTTACCACTGTACTAGCCAGCAGGCTAAGTATACATAGTCTTGATAAACATACTTCAAAATATTCTTGTAAAAATCTGAATATAGATACTACTTTATATTCTTGTCAATTGGAATATCATAAAATACTTATCATTTTTGTGATGTAAATTCTTTAAAGCATTTCACCATTTCTGAGAGATAATTTAAAGGTTTGCACCATCCCTATATATAGTAACATTGAATCTTACCCAAAGAATTACATGGAGGTAAGACCCTAAGCTAAGTGTATCAAAGCTTGGCATGCAGTAATTCTTATTAGAGGAACTGACCACTCAGGCAAGTAAAAGAACCTTTGATGTTGCTTTTGTATAAGCAAATATTCTATATATACATGGCTTTATTTCCCCTTGTAAGGGGGGTGGCCGAACCAAGAAACACTCATTCACCACGATCCAACACACCTCAACCACTCCTCTTATCAGAAATTAACATATTTAGCAGTCATGCATCACCTAGATTTTATGCTGAGGGTACGTAAAGATATGTAACGCTAATGACTTCACGATGAAGTTTGATTTTAAAAGCAAAATATAAAAACTATTTGAGTTTCAGTAAAGTTGAGTCTTTGGTAACTCGGCTATTTTTACTTTAGTTACAAACGCCTGTGCAAAAATAGGTGGCATATTGTCTCCATAATGTATTATAAACCTGTTTAGTAGAATTCTAGTTTATTTACTTTTTACTTTTTTTTTACTTTTTGGTGTTTGTTTCTGGACTCCGCTCCGTCTATAAAGCGCTCTGGGAGTCGCACCTTAATTGTATTCACACTCTAAACTTTGTAACTGTCACTTATAGTCATTTCAAAAGTGTAGCAGTCGCCAAAGAGATGCGTTTTCAGTCTCCTCTTGAAAGTATTAGCATTATTACATTCCTTAATCTCCTGTGACTTCTCATGATGTCGTCATCATAGTAATGTAATAACATTACAGTATGTTGTTTACAGTCAAATACAGAATTTATTATTATCTTTAGTGTGGGGAAGAAAGAAAGAATATTTCCCTTGTACAGTATTCCTTTAATGTCGTAAGAGGTAACTAAAACAGATAATGGAGTGATAAGCTTGTAATTCTATCTTCCCTAATTTATTTTTCTTCCTGAAGAGCTGATTAGGAGTGAGGTAGTGTAGGGTGTGATGAAACCCTGCTGTCAACCTTTTATTCGCTTGTGGTCACCCTGGTATCCTCAGCAGTGCAGTGACATGTTAGATATAAAAAATAGCATAAGCACAAGAATATAAATTCACTTGATATATGCTAATTATTGTTCATTCTTTGCACCTTTTCAAGTTTTTCTTTGATAAACTAATAAGCTTTTAACTATTAAGGAAGAACTGAGTAAAAAGAATGAATTTATGTCCATTTCAGAGTGGCAGTCATGAAACTATCTACTTTTAATGAGTTTACTCGAGAAGAGACATTAAGTCATTTTTCTAGTAGAATACATATATATATTTGTAATATTTTGCACTATTGAATGATTTTATGAGCTATGAAACCTACTTCGTTATATGGATAGGGTAGTCTACCTTCAGTAACCAGGCGATTTGAAATGGTTGATAGCATATTGAAGATTATAATATTGTTTGTGGCCTTAGTGATGTTTTTTTAATGTTAATTTATTATTTTTTCCTTCTCAACATTTATCACGTTTTTTCTTGAAAGTTTTTTATTGGAAATCTTTGGGGATTTTGTGCCAAAAAGTGAATTTCCTATAGATCTAATTGCTATGTTATCGCTGACGAAGTTACTGATAAATACTGGTTTGATAATATTTTATTTACAAGTGGTTAAGACAATATATAGTATTCAAATGCATAATTACATATATGGAGAGTCTTCCTATTTTAAATTCCTTATTTGTACATACAGTATTTAATAATTTTTTAAGCTCATGGGAAAATAAATGAGGTTTTTTTTTAGTGTAGAGTTTGGAAATTACGAAAAATTAGTGTTATAAATATTTTGTATCTATTTTTTTAAGCGTCATTAGTATTTAGAGTTGTGGAAATAGATAAATTGCACGTCCATATATAGTAACTAGTTTGTGGTTTTTGATTTTCCGATGCATTTTTTAAATTTTGCGTTTTTATAGTGCGTGGTCGCCATACTTGCTTTAGAAGTAAAAAAAAAAAAATTATATATATATATATATATATATATATATATATATATATATATATATATATATATATATATATATATATATATATATATTAATTTCTCGCATATCTGCATATTTCACTTACGATTTTGCTTGAAAATGAAAATTTATCGTGGTATAAAATTTCGAATGCGTTTTTGTGAACTTGTTAAAAATGGGATCTTGTAAACAGTAAACCCAAAGGGCTCTTGAGTTATTCATTTGTCAAGTCTCCTAATTTAACAATTTAAGAAGTTTTTATATTGCATGGGGCCTCTATGGGGTTACTTTACAAGGTCCGAACATTTTTTGAGGGATTCTGAACACTTGATAATTTCAATTTTTTGGGATGTAGCAAAGACTGATATGAATATTGGTAGCTGTAGTTATGATTTTTTTTTTTAATCGCAGATTTGCATGAAATTCTCGTTTCCGGCAAGTATTTAAAGATTGGTTTTAATGTGAAATATTAGTCTCGAAAATCTGCCATTGTCACCAATAAGAATTTCTCAGCTTCGAAAAAAGTGTTCGTATATACATTTTGCTTCCATATAGACTTTAGTCTCCAAACTTAATTTGTCATTGGATTAAAAATTTATAATTTATGAAAAGGTTCGATAAAGGTCCGGTATAACTCCGGCGCCTTAATTCTACCCTCCTCAATGAGGTAAAGTTACTTCGATTTGGCATATTTTAACCTAACCTAGGTTAGGTTAAAATATGCCAATGCGAAGTACCTTTACCTTACTGACGAGGGTAGAATTAAGGCGCCGGAGTTATATGGGTTCCATGGGTTCTTTGATTGTGGTTAGTTTTAGATTCTCCTCCCACGGATGGGTGTAACGGGTCATGGAGGACCCATAGGGCGGTCGCCAGCCGGCACAGGCCCCAGCCTCCCTACTGTGGTGCCCAGCCACAGCAGTAACCTCCCCAGTAAACAGCTTAAACACACTTGCCTGGACGAGGCGCGATCCTTCAACCTCGCGAATGCGTTAATTTAAGTTTCACCTCGCATATTGATCCCTCAATATTGTTTCAAAATTTGAAGTTCCGGTTTTACGTCACGGACTCCCTTTTGTATACTAAGGGCTAGGACGGTTGCCTTCTTGAGAAGGACTTGTTTTGGCAGATGTAATCGCTACCCTGAATGCATGCCCTTGCTAACCTTAGACCGTGACCGGGCGCGAACCCTCGACCTGACGCCTCAAAGTCGCGGACGCTACCGCTTGAGCCACGGTGACTACCGTTTCAATATTTGAAGTAAATTTTAATATTCATAATTTTAATATAATGCTAATTAGGTCTTATTAATATTTTCCCGAGGAGTTTATAGCTTGCTAAGTCTTGAGTTTTTCTAGTACAGTTTGAGTATGTCGAATAGATATTTAAAATGCTTATTATGCAACCGTGAATTTTCATATATCATTTTATATTGTTAGAACTGTATAGTGGTCAAACAGTTGAAATTGTTGTCCGTACAACTGTCTCCAGGACAGTTGCTCCCGGGGACAATTGCTCCCGGGGACAGTTGCTCCCGGGGACAGTTGCTCCCGGGGACAGTTGCTCGCGGGGACGGTTGCTCCCGGGGACGGTTGCTCGCGGGGACAGTTGCTCCCAGGACAATTGCTCCCGGGACAGTTGCTCCCGGGGACGGTTGCTCCCGGGGACAGTTGTTCCCGGGGACAGTTGCTCCCGAGGACAGTTGCTCCCGAGGACAGTTGCTCCCGGGGGCAGTTGCTCCCGGGGACGGTTGCTTCCGGGGACGGTTGCTCCAGGGGACAGTTGCTCTTTGGACAATTGACTCTAGGATGATTACCCCAGTTAGGTAACTTGACACTAAATATAACGAAAAAGAAATATTTACTTATAATTATGAAATTATCATATATGAAATTACGTATTTAGGGGTTAATAATTCTAGGGCAATTTTCCATGGGACAATTATATTAGAAACTTAAAACAGCTTCTTAATTCGAATCTGTATAATTTCTTATTCATGTCTTAATCGACCCCAGGATATGTACAAAAAATAAATTGTTAATAATTAAGTAGATGTGCAGCTTTCAGGCCTTTATCAACCCCTTAAATGGTCCCATCGACCCCTTAAATGGTCCCATCGGACCCTTAAATGTCCCATCGACCTCTTAAATGGTCCCACCGACCCCTTAAATGGTCCCATCGGCCCCTTAAAGGGTCCCATCGACCCCTTAAATTGTCCCATAGACCCCCAGGGGGCGATCGCAGCCTGGCAGTCACCCCCTGATCATACAAAAATAGTTACCCCTGATAAAGCATTACAAAAATACCGTTTTCTATGTATAACACTTTTTACGTTTTCTTTTAAAGACGTCAAAAAATAAATCGCAGAGATTTGATAAAATTCTAATTCGTTCCAAATTCCTGTACGTTGAATTACGGACAATTATCCTCAGTAAGGTTGTGAATACTCAAGATAATAGTAATATTGTTTAAATGTAAAATGTGTTTAAGTATAGCATGTTCTTCAATGTTAGTTATTTTTCAGGTTAGATGATTGGTAATTACCTAATTGTAAATACCTATTTGTGTTTACGGGAGAGCGCCCCATGCTCGTAACTCCCCATCTCCTGGTCGGTTCCGTTTTTGTACTTTGCTTAGAATATGCATTAGCTGTAGTTTAAAGGGGGGTTTACACGGTCAAACGGTTCGTCGAATGCGGTTCGACAGACAAGTGTTTGAAGTGATGTTCGAACGTGTGAACGGGGTATTTGGTTGAAAAACACGTTTGTCGAACGTGTTCGACAACCAAATACCCCGTTCACACGTTCGAACATCACTTCAAACACTTGCCTGTCGAGCCGCGTTCGACGAACCGTTTGACCGTGTAAACCGCCCTTTAAACAATGTAAACCTAGGATACCATATTGTTAGTTAGCTAGACACAAATGGATTTCATAAACGCATCTGACGCGGTTCTGTGTATGGGCTAGGATCCCGTACGGGATCCTAGCCATACACAGAACCGTGTCAGATGCGTTTATGAAATCCATTTGTGTGTCTAGCTAACTAACAATATGGTATCCTAGGTTTACACTAATATACCATATTGTTAGTTAGCTAGACACACAAATGGATTTCATAAACGCATGAATCGCGTCAGATGCGTTTATGAAATCCATTTGTTTGTGTCTAGCTAACTAACAATATGGTATCCTAGGTTTACACTGTTTAGGAAATCGGGCCAAAGGATCGGCTTCTAGTCCACACGATGGTTCAGATACAAGATTCCGAGGGTGTTAAAGTAGCATATGACAATTTCACTTAAAACTGTATTTTAAGATAAAAGTTGCTGTGAAATCTCTAGTTTTGCTAAAATGAATGAATGAGGAGTGTTCAGCAGTTGATAGTTAAATTATACATTAATGTACCGATGTATAAATGAATAAATAGAAGCCTGACATTCTAGAAATAGTTTTTTAAACAATGGGGACTGGTTTCTCATCAAAATAGGATTGAATAATATCAAACAAGGGCCTCGAATACTTTGAATAGATTTTACAATATAGTGGAAAATTATTGGATAGAGATGTATTATAAATAGTCTTATTCCATAGCTATAATTGTTCTTATTCAATTACACTAATACGAAGATTATTGGAATTTGCTACATCTTTTTGGAAACTTTTCTTTAAATAAAAAATTAAAGGAAAATTTAGATTGGTTATACATATATAACTAGATTTATGTAATGCTAGAACAGGGGGTAAGATTTTTTAATGTTTCTTAAATTGTAAAACTACGAATACCAGTGGAGTTTATTCTAAACGTTAAGCTTAAAGAAAACGGTTAACAGGCAAAAATGATTTGCGAAAGTATAACATATTCATTATCAATTGTCTGGGTTAATTCTTTTAAAGTGTAGTTTACCATTTGCTTTTAGAATTAGGCTTACAGTAGCCATTAAATTCTATAGCATAAGCACGTCCGATTCTGTACTTTTATATAGTGTTTAATGGCATTTATTTTCGAAGACAAAGTGAAGCATATTGTAATATCTGCTCAATTGTCTATATGTCCAGTAATTCTTTAATTTTATTTTCAGTGAATTCTAGAGGCCTTGTGGACATAAATTGTGTTGAATTTCCTTTTTGTTGGTATCAAGGTTAACATATTACAACATTGATCGCTAATTGTCGTATCAGAGGATCGGTTGCAGTCCACAAGGAGATTACAAACTAGCTCCAAAGGTGTGTAATTAGAGTAGCATTTTACCTTTTCAGTAAACATTATTATTTTTTAAGATAGCATTTCCTGGTGAAATCTTTATTTTTGCTGAAGTGAATGAGGAGTTTTTAGCAGACGTATAAATGATTTAGCAGATGTATAGATGACTTAGCAGATGTATGGATGACTTAGCAGGTGTATAGATAACTTAGCAGGTGTATAGATGACTTAGCAGATGTATAAATTACTTAGCAGATGTATAGATAACTTAGCAGATGTATAAATGACTTAGCAGATGCATAGATGACTTAGCAGATGCATAGATGACCTAGCAGATGTATCAGTCTGGTTCCAGCTCCAGTAGTGATAGGACCTGCATAAGTATCTCTGTCCTCTTTTCCTCCTCTCTCACGAGAGCCAGAAAAAGAAGCAAAGACTGCTTTTGTTTTGTTTTGTGTTCCCGATTTTTGTTTTAGTGAAAACAAGTGACTGTGTGTGTGATATACCCCAAATAATTTTGCCTGCCCTTCTCTCTCTTTTATAAGAGTCGGGAAGAAAAGGAAAATAGAAAGTGTTCAGGTTTCTAATTTGTTTTTATATCTATTGTGATAGGTAATTGAAGCCTCTTCGCCTCCTCCACTCCATCCCTGTCTGAGGTGGAAGCTTCCACAAGGAAATATAACCTAAGTATATCTGTTTTCTTTTCTTCCTCTCTCACGAGAGCCAAAGAGAGAAACAGAAAGATTGCCTTGTTTTGTTGAATTTTTGTGCTTTTGTGTTCTTTTGTCTAATCGAACACACATTATTGTGTTTTAGTGAAAACAAGTGACTGTGTGTGTGATATACTCTAAGTAATTTTGCCTGCTCTTCTCTCTCTTTTATAAGAGTTGGGAAGAGAAGGGAAATAGAAAGCGTTCAGGCTTCTAATTGTTTTTATATCTTTTGTGATAGGTAGTTGAAGCCTCTTCCTACCAACAAAGTGAACTTCACCTCCTCCACTCCATCCCTGACCTGAGGGGGAAGTCTTCACAAGGATATATAACCTAAGTATATCTGTTTTCTTTTCTTCCTCTCTCACGAGAGCCAAAGAGAGAAACAGAAAGATTGCCTTATTTTGTTGTTTTCTTGTGCTTGTGTTTTTTTGTTTAATTGAACACACATTATTGTGTCCTGAGCAAATCTCTGTTTTCACTTCCCTCTCCCACGAGAGTTGGGAAGAAAGATAGAACACTGTATAAGTGATTAAGTGTTGTAGTGTTGCAATTAAGTGAAGTGATCAAGCCATAAGGCCCCTATACTGCATTAATCAAATTGACAAACAGTGCAAATAACATATAAATAGTGAAATCTGTGATATCCATGACTAGTTGCTAGTCATGGCCTCAGCCGCTTCTCTTGCTTCCCCCCCAGAGGGGGGAATGGAACTCGACCCCCCTCAAGAGGGGTGGACGGTTGTGGGAAAGAAGAGGGCAAGGACAGCCTCTAACAGTAGCCATGAGAGTGCTGCTGCCCCAGTTCCCCCCCCAGCCCCGAAGTCTGATAGAGAGCCCATTTCCAAGTTCAAAGTTGAGGCTCCTTCCATGAAAGAGGCATATGACCTCATCAGAGAGTTGGAAGACCAACTCACCGAGCATGGCTGCAAAATAAAGCCTAACGTACAGGGTGACTTCATTATCCACCCAGCCTCAGCAGAAGCCGCAAAGAAGATCCGCAGCCTAGGCTCACCACACTTGATAGAGTTGAACCCTGCACTAAAAATAAGAAAATACATAGTCATTGGCTTCCCTGTTGCTTGGTCAGTTGACCTTCTGACCAAGCAAACGTACATTACGGCTGCCTCACGTTGCTCCTCCAAAATAGAGGGCCAAACCGTTCCATCAAAGCAGGTTCTGGTCCACATCTGTGGTCCACCCCCTTCACAAGTAAACCTCGGCATCTGGGGCAAGTTCTACATAAGAGAGTACACCCCAGAACCCCTAAGATGTTTCCGGTGCCAAAGATTTGGGCACCACAGGAATACTTGCCATTTCCCAGAGAGATGTGGAATCTGCAGTGGGAAACACTCCACCGACCGCTGCCTTACAAAATTCAAGGCAAAAGAAGCAACAGTTGCCAAGTGCCCGAACTGCAAAGGGAACCATCACGCATGGAACAACCGCTGCCCAGAAAGGCTGAAGAGGATTCCTCAAAGAACCCCTCCTTCTGCCCCTGTCACCAATCACACCACCCCCAACTTCACCCCAGCTCCTCCCCCCACCTCCAATCCTTGGCAAATGCCCCCTCCTGCCCCACTCACACCTAACCTCCCCAACCAAAACCCACCACACTACACCAACCCAGCTCCTAACACACAGATCACACCTCCTACAGCTCCCACCCCCACACCAACTCCATCCACCCCATCACACAACACTCACACTCCTACCATCCCCCCAAACAACACACACACTCCCATCAACCCCACACGCAACACTCACACCAACACCTCCACCCCACGCAACACCCAAACACACAATGCAGTCACACGTAACACCCAGAACACTCAGACCACACACACACCCACTCACCACACTAGGTCCCGGGACCCTAGACTAAACTCCCACACCCCCATACCTAAACAGCCTATCCAGACAAAATCCTCTGCCTCCTCTTCCAAACAGCAAACCCTCTTCACAGTAAACGAGCTCACCAACCTTCTCATTCAAGCCGTCCAGGCAGCCGTCCGACTCCTCGATACCAGAGCCACCACCCAAGATGCCTACAATCAAGTCGTCGAAGTAGCCCACTCCGTTGTCGCCAACGCCCTCGTCTCCAGAACCCACCAGCAGCCTCAACAACCCACCACTCCTACCACCTCCACCTCCTCAAATCATCAAGATGTCTAATCTCGGGATCCTACACTGGAACGCCCAGGGTCTCAGACACAAGGTACAACATCTTGAAGGCGTAGCCAAGACTGACAACATTGATGTCATCATGGTTCAAGAAACCCTGTGCACAGAGCAACACCCTCCAAAAATCTCAGGATACAATGGATTCTACCAGCACTGGTCTCCAGGGGAGAACAGAGGCAGCGCCACCTTCATCAGGAAAAACCTATTAGCAAAGGAAATAACCCGACCGGTCTACTGTGGCGAAGATGTCGACGTCCTCGCTGTTAACATCCAACTTCAAGGCAGCTGCATAGACCTGTACAACATTTACAGACCACGGAAAGGTAGCTTAGACCTGACTACCCTCTTCGGGCTAACCAGTCATCGTGACTTGGTAATAGGAGGCGACTTCAATGCGCACCACCCAAGATTCAGGTATGAGCGCCCCTGTGCTGCAGGCAGACACATCATGAGCCTGCTGAATGACCAAGAAGATGTCTCCCTGCTCAACGATCATGAGCCAACACACGACAGAGGTGGAATACTGGACCTCACCTTTGTCTCCAATTCCCTAAAGCAAGACGCCACATGGAGAGTTCATCCCCTGGTCACAAGCGACCACTATGGGATCCATCTCACACTGCCAATTCCTGAAATCTTCCAAATCCCTGCTCCTCCCCCTCGATGGAATTTCAAGAAGGCCGACTGGGGCCGATTCCAGGAGCACCTCAGCAATTGGTTTTCAGCCTACGTACCATCTGAAGACATCGACCAAGCAGAGGCCGAGCTAGTCAATGCCCTGCAAGCTGCAGCAAACTCCTCCATACCCCTCTGCAAACCACAACACACCACTCATCGGGACAGATGGTATTACTGTGACAGAGTTAAAGAACTCAACCACCGGCTCAACGTCATTCGGAAAATGCACAGGAAACGTTGCACTGAAGACTCCTACCGCACTCTCCAGGCAGTCAAACAACATGTCCATGAAGAGACTCGCAACATCAAGAGGAATAAATGGCTAGAGTGGTGTTCCAACCTAGATGCTCACACCTCTGTGGGCCAGATGTGGAGGAGCATCAACTCCTTTGCTAAAGGAAAACCTCCTAAAATCACCCCCCACAGGGATCCTAGCAGGGCAGCAGAAGAACTCGCCATCAAATTCGCGGATAGAGCAAGCTCTAACCAGCTCCCCATCACCACCAGAGCAACACTCCAGGACCTCACCACTGCAAGATGGGAAGAAATAGAAGAGGCCATCAACACTGAAGATGAAACAGATGCTCCATTCTCCCTGACTGAGCTACTAAGAGTAAGCAAAAGCTCTAAGAACACAGCCCCAGGTGCCGACAGAATAACATACACAATGATCCAAAAAATGGGGCCCCAAGGGGAGCTTGCTCTACTCTCTCTGATCAATTTGACATACACACGAAGAATCAGACCAGCCTCATGGAACAGAGCAGACATTCAGCCCATCCCAAAACCACAGGACCCTGACAACCCTCGCCCCATCTCCCTCCTAAGCTGCCTGAGCAAGACGGCAGAAAAGATGGTACTTAACAGAGTCCGCTGGAAATGCCCACCCTTCCCAGAAAACATGTTTGCCTACCAACCTGGCTTAGGCACCTCAGAATGCATAGCCTCCATGCTATCATTTCTCAACAACAGCCGTGGTTATATCGTTTTTCTAGACCTAGAGAAGGCCTTTGAACTAGCCAATGTGCCGGCAATACTCTCTGCTCTCGTATCCAAGCAGATCAAAGGTAACCTTCTCTCGTGGATCAAGCAGAGTCTACAAAATCGTAGTGCACGAGTCAAAGTAGATGGGCACTACTCCACCTACAAAAACCACGAAAATGGGACCCCCCAAGGTGGAATCCTTAGCCCCTTCCTATTTAATTGTCTCATGGAAAAACTCATGCACATCGCACTACCGCATGGAGCCAAACTCTTCAACTATGCGGACGACTTTGCCCTTGTCACAATAGGACACAGAAACTCTAACAAGACACAGCGCTGCCTCACCAAGATTCACCGAGCCTCCATCTCCCTTGGAGTAAGAATCAATGCCCGCAAAACCAAGGCCCTTCCCATCCACCAGTGGAGACCAGACACTAATCTGGTCATAGGTAATGAACCTGTGGACTGGGTTACCAAACACCAATACCTGGGTGTAATCATCGACCAAGGACTAACCTTTGGACCAGAAATTCAATACTTGCGCGACAGGTGCAGCCAGCGACAAGCGATCCTTCGTCGGATGTCGGGCCTCTACGATGGTGCATCATTTAATGTCCTCAGAACCTTCTATGTACAAGCCATGCGCAGCCTCATTGACTATGCTTGTCCCACACTCTGGCTACTAAAAGACCGACAGTGGGACAAAATAGAAGTAATTCAAAACAACGCCACACGTACCATGCTAGGAGCCCCCATGTGGACCAAGAGAGAAAACCTCCAGATGGAATCGGGACTCATTCCACTCAAACTCAGAGCTCAGCAAAGACTGACCCTCCTTGTGGCCAAAACCACCACTGCCCAACATAAATGCCTAGCTGGCACAAATCTCCATCTAGCCCTCAATCGCCAGCCCAACCACCATCCTAGAACCTGGGCAGCCAAGGTCTGCGCTAGCCTGCAAGCACTGCCAGTCAGGGAGAGCATCCTAGCCAAGATACAAGACACACCGCTTCCTGAATACAGATGCCCACCCCCATGGAATGACCAACCACTCGATATAAAGATCGAGCTCCCTGACAACCCCAAAAGCTTGGTAAATCCGCTTGTCCTTAAAAACATATATAAGGACAAAATACAGAGCTGGAGCAGGCCAAACTCTCAAGTCTACTACACTGACGGTTCAGTAAACCAAGATACTGGAGCCTCAGCCGCCGCCTTCATCACTGGAAACCACGTCCTATCCTGGAGACTGTCAAACTCCTGCTCATCGCTCCAGACTGAGCTTGTGGCCATAGCCAACGCCCTTGACTGCTTCATCCAGCAAGAAGCTGACCATGCCCTTATTCTCTCTGATTCTAAAGGCGCCTTACAGGCCATCAAGAAGCCACTCCTCAGAGACAATATTCGCATCATCACGACCATCCTCAGCCACTACCACAGGATAACCAGCCTTGGAAAAGCCATCACTCTTGCCTGGATTCCCAGCCACGTCGGCATCAAGGGAAATGAGGAAGCCGATCAAGCTGCCAAACAAGCCACTCTCAGAGCAGAAATCCAGATATCTCTGTCTCCTGGGATGCAACAGATTAAAAATAAAGCCACCAAGTCACTCCTTAAGACCTTAATAACTAAACACAACCTGTGCACAGACATTGGCTCCCCCTCCACCTGGTGGTACAAAGCCACCACTGATCTTCGGCGTATCACCCTGCCTAAGAGCCTTCGACGAAGCACTGAGGTCAATGTGTACCGTCTGAGACTCGGGTACAAGTGCACCTGGCAAATAGTAGAGAATATCATCAAGGAATGCACCTTTTGCCAGGTAGCCTCACCACATCCACTGCTACACTACATCCTGGAATGTGATTCTTTTTCAGAGATTCGACGGAAAACTGGTGCCCCCACAACATCTAGCGAAGACCCAAATGCCCTTCAGGTTGCTAGCTCCATCATCAGACTAGCAACAAATAACCACATGAACAGTCTATCAAATATTATCAGACAATACCCTCCACCAAGATAGCCATGCAATAAGTCTTTCTCTCTCCCCCAAAACAGGAATTCATTTATGTTGTTTGATGTAAACTAATAATTCACAACTGAATATTTATGCTCTCCGTTATCTTTACAGTTTGGCACAATCTCACCTGCGGGCCAATTAGGAAAGTCCGATCATCACCAATAACAAGAATTCACCCCACCTCCTCACCAACAGGAAAGCCCATACGCCAGCAAGAGCGAATACCACGTACACTCCGAAGAAAATCTCACCCCACCTGCGGGCCACAAGTGGAAGGTCCGCTCACCCTCAAGGGTGAACATCCAACAAAAAAAAAAAAAAAAGCAGATGTATAGATGACTAGCTAGAAGCCTGAATTTGTGGAAACAATTGTAGTAGGCACTGATGCCAAACATATCGGGAATTGGATTCTTTACCAAAGGGAACTGAAAAGTATCATGGATGGCACTCCATTGACACTAGGTCAAAATCCTATAAGTTCCGGTTTTACGTCACGGGATCCTTTTTCTACCAAGGGCTAGGACGCTTGCCTTCATACTGAATAATAATAGTTGATCAATTATCTTTAATATTTTATATATATTTTTCGTTATTTGGCCATTTTATTTTAATTCCTGTCCTGGTGTCACAATCATAAAAAAAAAAAAATCATCAGTTACCAGTAGCCTTAAATCTATGAATAACGTAATTTAAAGTGATTTGGTGGGAAGAGATTGTCATGAATGTCATATCCCAGTAGAACACTTTTAACCATATTTTAAACCTATATCTAAACAAAAATTAGAGGCTAATATATGCAAAACATCTTGATTAACTGTTTAGTGGTTATTTCGTAAAAATTCAAAACAATAACATCTTACAAGGTGAGTTTATGCACGGTTAGGTGAGAGATTGGAAATGATATAACATAAGTTTCAGACGTGAATTATTAAACGGTGCACACTATTCAAGAACGTATATTATTTAGATGTCATTTAGAAATCTTATATGCTATATTGCATTATGCATCAGTATGTTATTCAATTGGCCTAAAAATCTGATGCATATATTTGAAGCAGAATAATTTGCAGATTAAATGTCAAGTTCAAAATATCTTTTTCCTGAAAGGTTTCAATTAAAACAAGTTTTCTAGCATTTAATTTTTAAATACACTGTATTCTGAAGACATCTTCGTATAGGGAGAAGTTTAATGCATTCCGTTGTTACTGAAGACTAAGAATTTTTATCGAAATATTGAGGTTTATATTTGTTTTAAGCTTCAAAAAAAATCAAAAAAGTTTCTTTATTAGAGGAGTTAATAACCTAAATATTACGGTAAATTATTTAATGAAATTGTAATTCGTTGCAATTAGTAATCTCTTAATTATATGTAATACTATCTTCAAGTGTCTGGAACAGTTCATGAACGCTTGTTACCCTAGAACTAATGAATACTAAACATATGTATCATGTTAATTGTAGTTTATTCCGGTTTTACGTCATGGACTCCCTTTTCAACCAAGGGCTAGGACGGTTGCCTTCTTGCGAAGGACTTGTTTTGGCAGATGTAATCGTTACCTTGAGTGCATGCCCTTGCTAGCCTCAGACCGTGACGGGGCACGAACCCTCGACGGAAATTAGCATCAATGACAATACGTCAGGGTATTTTGGGTTTGTGAAACGCCTAAAGCACATATAGGCATTTGTGATAAGTTTGTTTGGTTGAATTAGGTAAGAGTTGGATATGGGTTGAGCATAAAATAGCTCTAATATGAAAAATCGAATAATACTATCAATAAATTTTAATTTAAGCACAGCTTGAATATTCATGCAATGGGTATATATACGGGCAAGAGAAGTGTTTAGACTGGTTTATATTTGTTGGAAAAAGTCATTAAGACTTTTTACCCATATAAGAAAGTATTTAATTTTTACATGGATTAGTGTATATTTCACAAACTCTTATTTGTATATAAATGAGCAAATCAGAGAAGAGAATAATTATAAAAAATACACATTGGTGTATCGAGGAATTTGAGAACGATGGTTTGATTTGACTATATGATGCAACCATTTCTCACATAACACTCCCTGAACCACTTACATTATTAGTAATAATGCAAATCTCGTTATTTGAATAGGTAATTATATTTAATTATATTTTTTTTACAAAGGCTGTGATGAAAATTAGTTTTTATTCCCTGATTTGTTTTAATATTTAAACGTGTGGCTTTTTGGAATTTGATTAAAATAAAAGTCTTAGGGAATAAATTGTAACTGTTTTCAGAATAAAGAAAGTTCAATACAAAGTAAAAAAAAAAGTTTAAACCAAAAGCTTGAGCTTGTGCAGTGTTCAGTATTGGTATAATGCATATTTATCTTCGTAAATGATAAAAACTTGTCAAATGCTTTTTGAGATGCTATCCATACTGCCATTAGGCATATTGCCATATTTAGAATCATGTACATTTGTCAATACGTAGACATATACCTGACTTCATTCCCCTTTGTAAGAGGGGTGGCCCAACCAATACGTAAAATAGTATATTCCCCTCGTCCATTGGTAATATGAACAATACTCCCTTGAAATTTGTGTATAATTAACTACAGTATTAAGAGAATTGAATACAGCAACATTTATTTCAAATTTAAGGCCTTTCTAATATATTTTGCATAGTTTGTAGACTGGCTATTCAATTAGAAACTGTGCTTATATTGTAAACATATGCAGTTTTTATTTATATAAATGTCAAATGGTAAGACTTATCTATCTTGAATCGCAACTAAGAGATGTATTGTATGATTCATATTCACTATCTTTGACATAATGATATCACAAGATAAATTATTAACTATTTTTTCTCCCTCATGTCATCAGCATTGCTTGAGGACCTTTGACCTTTCTTATGATGGATGTGCAACTGTGGATTCAAACATCATGGCACTGGTGCATGGAATGAGATTGTAATTGGTGCCTCTTGGGCACTTGCCATGCCAAGAAGAATTAACTCATAACAATGTGAACATCACATCATCCTAATGGTAGGTTAGCACAAAGGGTATTTTTCTCTGTTTAGTATCGAGAAAAAAATCGATTTTTATATTGGAATAGAATGTCTTCAGGGACACATGTCCGTACATATAGTACAACATAAATATACTTACTATAATCTCCGTTGAAGTGAATCGTCTTGTAGATTTCTGGATGGTAGTTCTTCAGACATAATTAATGATCTTAAAATTTTTCATTTAGCCACTTAACCAATACTCTGAGGCGTCAGGTCGAGGGTTCGCGCCCCGTCACGATCTGAGGTTAGGGCATGCACTCAGGGTAACGATTACATCTGCCCAAACAAGTCCTTCGCAAGAAGGCAACTGTCCTAGCCCTTGGTTGAAAAGGGAGTCCGTGACGTAAAACCGGAACCAATAGTTTATTATGAGACCTCGGTAGCGGATTGGTTAGACGTTTGACACTGGAAGTGACACCTATTTAGACTATAGCGGGGCGTAATGAAGGGCATCAAGTTCTAATTCCCAAGCTTCAATCTGTCCACCCCCATTCGAATAGGGATTAAGTGACCCTAAACGGCGAACAGCCAATTGTTAATTATATGTGGAATAGTGTTTTGTCAGCTTGCATCGACTCCAGCTGATCCTTTGTGGCACTCCTTGTGCCACAGGGGTGGGGATGAGCCATCACTACTTGATCTAGTGTTCACAGATAATGTGTTGGATATTGAAAATATTGAGTATGAACCACCAATTGGAAAGAGTGACCACTGTGTGTTGTTGATGGAGTATATCATTGAAGATATTCTTCCTGAGAGTAGAGGCACTGAGGACATGAGGAGGAACTATCCGAAAGGAGATTACATCAAAATGAATGAGCTTTTTGCAGTTATTGACTGGAGAACCTTATTTTACAACAAATCTGTACAAGAAATGTATGACATCTTTTGTGAGAAATATGGGAAGATAGTAGATTGCTGCATACCTGTCACCAAAGTAGGTGTAATTCATGCCAGAGAGATATGGTTCGATAATGGGTGCAAAAGAGCTAAGGAGTGGAGAGACAAATGCTGGAAAAGGTATAGGAGGAGAAAAAACATAAATGCCTGGCAAACCTACAAAAGAGCAAGAAATGACTACCTAAGTAAAAGGAGAGAGGCAGAGAGAGATTATGAGAGGGACATCACCAGGAAGGCTAAAGAAAATCCCAAGCTTTTCCACAGCTTTATCAGAGGAAAACTGAAGGTAAAAGAACAGGTTTTAAGGCTAAAGAGAGCGGATGGAAGCATCACTGAGACGGATGAAGAGATCTGCAAAGAATTGAACAAGGAGTTTCAGTCAGTATTTACAGTAGAAAATACCCCACCCCCTCAGATTGCAGTGATAGAAGCTCAAGGGCCGGTATTAGAGAACATCAACCTTACAGCCACAGAGGTATGCAAAGCGCTGATGGATTTAGATGTTCATAAAGCTACAGGTCCTGATGACATATCCCCTCATGTGCTTAAAAAATGCGCAAACACAATATCAGTGGCACTAAGTATCATATTTAAGGAGTCACTGGAGTCGGGGGAGATTCCAAGATGCTGGAAACAAGCAAATGTGATACCTATCTTCAAAAAGGGAAGGAGGGATACGGCTCTGAACTATAGACCAGTTTCCTTGACCAGCATAGTTTGCAAAGTTATGGAGAAACTACTAAGGAAACATATCTCTCTTCACTTGGAATCCTTCAACTTTTTGTCAGTGAGGCAACATGGCTTCAGAGAAGGTAGATCAACAGTAACAAACTTATTAGAATTTTATGATGAGGTAAGCCAAATCTTACAGGAAAGAGAGGGCTGGGCAGATTGCATATTCCTAGACTTCCAGAAAGCGTTTGACACTGTTCCACATGGGAGACTTATTAGGAAGCTGCACTCAAATGGCTAGAATAGGTGGAAATGTTTTGGAATGGATAAAAACTTACTTACAAGGAAGGGAACAGAGGGTTAGAGTAAGACACTCAGTGTCTGAATGGAGAAGAGTCAGTAGTGGAGTTCCACAGGGTTCAGTTTTAGGGCCACTTTTGTTCCTTGTATATGTAAATGACCTACCAGAGTCTGTAAATTCATTCATTAATATGTTTGCAGATGATGCAAAGATTGTGAAGAAAGTAAAAAACGAGAACAATGATAGAGAACTTCAGGAGGATCTAAATAATCTGCATGAGTGGTCAGAAAAGTGGCTAATGAAATTCACTACTTTAAAATGTAAGGTAATGAGAATGGGTACAAGTGCAAGAAGGCCCAAGCTTGACTACTCGGTGGCTGGAGTACAACTTCAAGAGACAGAAAATGAGAGAGACCTAGGAGTAAACATACTGGCAGATTTGTCTCCAGAAATACATATAAATGGCATAGTAAGGGCAGCATATGCATTCTTATCAAATGTAAGGGTAGCCTTCAGGCACATGGACAAGGAAATGTTCAGAAATATTTATGTAACCTATGTGAGGCCAAAACTCGAATATGCAGCCCCCTTTTGGAATCCGCACTTGAAAAAGCACATAGCTAAGCTTGAAAAAGGTCAAAGACATGCCACGAAACTGGTGCCAGAAATACGCAATCTCAGTTATGATGAGAGGCTGAGGGAATTAGACTTACCATCACTCGAAGCTAGAAGAGTAAGGGGGAATATGGTGACAGTCTTTAAATTCCTTCATTGTTATGATAGAGTGGATAGGGATCGATATTTCGATATGGCTGGCTCTAGAACTAGAGGTCATAGTTTGAAGCTTCGTAAGAAAACTTCTTTGCAGGATGTAAGGAAATTCGCTAAGCGAGGAGGTAGTTAATGCTATCTCAATCCATAGTTTTAAGGACAGGTATGATAAGTATCACTAAGTCTAAAATGGAAGCGATGAGGAGACGGGAAGATACGAGCTTTGGGCTCTTTCCCGTAAACACAATTAGGTAATCACAATTAGGTAATCACACACACACACACACACACACACACACACACACACACACACACACACACACACACATATATATATATATATATATATATATATATATATATATATATATATATATATATATATATATATATATATATATATATATATATATATATATATATATCTCTCTCTCTCTCTCTCTCTCTCTCTCTCTCTCTCTCTCTCTCTCTCTCTCTCTCTCTCTCTCTCTCTCTCTCTCTCTATATATATATATATATATATATATATATATATATATATATATATATATATATATATATATATATATATATATATATATAGATATATATATTCAATACGAAGAATACGTAATAGGGCAGTTAGTATTTGAAAGACAAAAAAAAAGAAAAGAAAAAAGGAAATTTTGTAGAGACACCAAAATGACAGCCCCATAGGAACCCCATGAATTTTACCTTTTCCATTATTATTTTTTTTTGTGGGTTTGAATAGACTGTAGTGGGAAATATTTTCCTATTCAGATGAGGATTGAAAGAGACGAACAACAAGGGCTTGCAACAAAAATAGAGGTTAGAGAAAATTGGGTAAATTTTTGAAGAGGGGGTTATTCTCCTGTAACAACGAGATTGTATATTTCCGTCTGTTTTCTTTGTGAAAAACAATTCTAAGCTCCATTTCTGGTGCAGAAGACTCGATGTAGACTTTTCATCCTCCCCTTACCCCTAAAAATCATAGAGGGAAGTGTTGGGAATCGGGATTTTTGGGTGGGGGGGAAAGCAAAAACGAGTGATATGCATCAGATATGAAACACGAATACCTTTATGCCACAAAGAAAAGTGTCGAAAAAAAAAAAACACATTTTGGGGGCACCCTAACCTAACCTATTTTGTCAATTGACCAAAATGGCTTATTTTTTAAAATTTGTCCCTTCATTATTTAAAGGCGGCACCAGGTAATTATGGGGTTCATTTTTATTGTCCTAGTGAAATTTATTATTTTATTAATAAAAAAAAGCCATATTCCATTAATCCCCATAACAAAAATAATACCCAATAAGATTATTATTATTATGTTAATATTCATTAAAACTAAACTTTGTGGTTTATGTAGTAGTTAAATGTGTATAGCAGTGTTTCTCAACCTTTTTTAAATCAGAGCGCACTTGTAGAGTAATTAAAACTCTGAGGCGCACTTAATATATCAGTAAGATAAAATTATCCATATAATTGTAAAATATGAAAAATTATAAAAAAGTCTCTTCAAAGAAGCATGTGTATCTAAGACAATACATTATATTATATCAAGTATGCTTGTGTGACACCTTTGCTTGATGTGCTTTGACCTTTTTTGTAATATTAGGCCTTATATGTGACAAGCATACTCTCATTTCCTCATCAATTCACCTTGTATTCTTGGTGTGTCGCAGTTTGCTCAGTGTAGTGTTATTTGGTAGTGGTTAAGAAAGAAATGCCACTTTTTCTTTATTACTTATTTGTCAAAGGAGTTGACTAGAGGGTCTGTTCCCATAGGGGGGGCGAAATTATTCCCTGTCCATATTCCAGGCATTTCGTAAGGGCCGCCTAAAAAGGACAGGAAGTAAAAGGCTGGCAATTCCAGCCTCCCTGAATTATTTTTCTTTCCATTGAACAATGAAGGTGAGAATGAACAGAGTATGATGACTTTAGTTTCAGAAGGAAATAGCATCATTATGATAAGAAAAGGAAGTTATATATAAGGGTATACAAGTAAGACTATGATGAAAGAGAGAGAGAGAACCATCTTCAGTATGTTTTTATTTAAAATACCATAGTGCAGTGCTCAAAGAGAGAGAGAGAGAGAGAGAGAGAGAGACAGAGGGAGAGAGATATGGTATTAATAAGTTTGAAAAACGCTGAGGTTATTTTGAAAATCGAAGGTCCACTTTTTAATGATTGTGGAACATGAACATCGGAGATGGAGATGGAAAAGTCCATAACAGTTTCCATTTGTTTCTGCCAATGACTGCAATTTAATTGTTTGAAGATGGATATAATAGTCAAATCCTCTTTAATACAGTACTTAATATCATATTCTTTATTATATAAAAAAATTATTAAGTTTTCATCCCTTAAATGATCTGTATATAAACAAATGTGTTTTTTGTTTTACAGGTTTCATTTACTGGTTGCCATTTGTAATGCAGTCCAAATTGAAGAATGCAGTGCCTATCGTCATTTTTGTTAATGCCGTAGATGATTTTTTTTTCTTGGATGTTCCCCTTGAGGGTGAGCGGACCTTCCCTTGTGGCCCGCAGGTGTGGTGAGATTTTTTTTGGAGTGTACGTGGTATTCGCTCTTGCGGGCGAATGGGCTTTCCTATTGGTGAGGAGGTGGGGTGAAATCTTGTTATTGTTGGTGATCGGACTTTCCTAATTGGCCCACAGGTGAGGTTGTGCAAAGCTGTAAAGATAACGGAGAGCATAAGTATTCAGTTGTGAATTATTAGTTTACATCAAACAATTTAAATGAATTCCTGTTTTGGGGGGTGAGAGAGAGTTATTGCATGGTTATCTTGGTGGAGGGTATTGTCTGATAATATTTACTAGACTGTTCATGTAGTTATTTGTTGCTAGTCTGATGATGGAGCTAGCAACATGAAGGGCATTTGGGTCTTCGCTAGATGTTGCGGGGGCACCAGTTTTCCGTCGAATTTCTGAAAAAGAATCACATTCCAGGATGTAATGTAGCAGTGGATGTGGTGAGGCTACCTGGCAAAAGGTGCATTCCCTGATGATATCCTCCACTATTTGCCGGGTGCACTTGTACCCGAGTCTCAGACGGTACACATTGAGCTCCGTGTTTCGTGGAAGGTTCTTAGGCAGGGTGATACGCCGAATTCAGACGTATTATATGTGGACATATCAATGGAAGATAAGTAAGGCTTATTCATTTGTCATTGTTTACATAGTTACATCTCAATATAGCACTGTATGTACTGTATATGACTTGTTAGAGATGTTTTGTCAGTCTCTCAGTGCGATACTTAACTTACCTTATGTTTCAGGAAGGGACAAATACCGCAGTGACTAGTATACATTAATCCAGGATTTCGGGATCTCAGAGGAGAAAAATATTACAGATGAGTATAGTACAGGCTTCTGAATTTGTCTTGCTTTATTTTTAGATTGAATTTTGTTCAGTGGCTTACAAGAAATTGTTTATCAGAGTTTTACGTTTTATTTCAAGAAATAACTTTCATCTTCTGTTTGCAGTAACACAGCTCATAACCATCGAGATGTAAATATAAAGGGGACTGCAATAAACATATGGC
>JAXCGZ010009532.1:72500-92500 GCA_037179515.1 Halocaridina rubra
CTAACCTAACCTAACCTAACCCAACCTAACCTAACCTAACCTAACCCAACCTAACCTAACCTAACCCAACCTAACCTAACCTAACCTAACCTAACCTAACCTAACCTAACTTAACCCAACCTAACCTAACCTAACCTAACCTAACCTAACCTAAACCTAACCTAACCTAACCTAACCTAACCCAACCTAACCTAACCTAACCCAACCCAACCCAACCCAACCCAACCTAACCTAACCTAACCCAACCCAACCCAACCCAACCTAACCTAACCTAACCTAACCCAACCCAACCCAACCTAACCCAACCTAACCTAACCTAACCTAACCTAACTTAACCTAACCTTACTTAACCTAACCTAACCTAACCTAACTTAACCTAACCAAACCTAACCTAACTTAACCTAACCTAACCTAACTTAACCTAACCTAACCTAACCTAACCTAACCTAACTTAACCTAACCTAACCTAATCTAACCTAACTTAACCTAACCTAACTTAACCTAACCTAACCTAACTTAACCTAACCTAACTTAACCTAACCTAACCTAACCTAACTTAACCTAACCTAACCTAACTTAACCTAGCCAATCCTAACCTAACCTAACCTAACTTAACCTAACCTAACCTAACCTAACTTAACCTAACCTAACCTAACTTAACCTAACCAAACCTAAGCTAACCTAACCTAACTTAACCTAACCTAACCTAACTTAGCCTAAGCTAACCTAACCTAACTTAACCTAACCTAGGTTAGGTTAGGTTAGGTTAGGTTAGGAGGGGGGTTAGGTTAGGTTAGGCTAGGTTAGGTTAGGTTATAGGTTAGGTTAGGTTAGGTTGGGTTAGGTTATGTTAGGTTAGGTTAGGTTAGGTAGGTTAGGTTAGGTTAGGTTAGGTTGGGTTAGGTTACGTTAGGTTAGGTTAGGCTGGGTTAGGTTAGGTTAGGCTAGGTTAGGTTAGGTTAGGTTGGGTTAGGTTAGGTTAGGTTAGGTTGGGTTAGGTTGGGTTGGGTTAGGTTAAATTAGATTAGGTTGGGTTAGGTTAGGTTAGGTTAGGTTAAGTTGGGTTAGGTTAGGTTAGGTTTGGTTAAGTTAGGTTAGGTTAGGTTAGGTTAAGTTATGTTAGATTAGGTTAGGTTAGGTTAAGTTAAGTTAGGTTAGGTTAGGTTAAGTTAGGTTAGGTTAAGTTAGGTTAGGTTAGGTTAGGTTAGGTTAAGTTAAGTTAGGTTAGGTTTGGTTAGGTTAAGTTAGGTTAGGTCAAGTAAGGTTAGGTTATGTTAAGTTAGGTTAGGTTAGGTTTGGTTAGGTTAGGTTAAGTTAGGTTAGGTTAAGTTAGGTTAGGTTAGGTTAAGTTAGGTTAGGTTAGGTTAGGTTAGGTTAGGTTGGGTTAGGTTAAGTTAGGTTGGGTTGGGCTAGGTTAGGTTAGGTTAAATTTGGTTAGGTTGGGTTAGGTTAGGTTAAGTTAGGTTAGGTTAGGTTAAGTTGGGTTAGGTTAGGTTAGGTTAGGTTAAGTTAGGTTAGGTTAGGTTAAGTTAAGTTAGGTTAGGTTTGGTTAAGTTATGTTAGATTAGGTTAGGTTAAGTTAAGTTAGGTTAAGTTAAGTTAGGTTAGGTTAGGTTAAGTTAGGTTAGGTTAAGTTAGGTTAGGTTAAGTTAGGTTAAGTTAGGTTAGGTTAAGTTAGGTTAAAATCCAAAAAAAATCATTAATAATCCATGGAAATCCGTAAAAAATCCATAAACATCTTTAAAAATTACTTAAAATCCCTACAAATAAATGAAAATTGGAAAAAAATCCATAAAGATATCTAAAAAAATATTTAGATATTACCAAAAAATAAAAGAAATTCCAAAAAAATACAGAAAATTCTTTAAAAATCTCTAAAAATACCTAAAATATGCTAAAAAAAAACCCTTAAAATCTCTAGAAATCCTTAAAAATCTATAAAAATTTGTCAAAATCTCTAAAAATCACTAAAATCAACTAATAATCCCTAAAATTCTCTAAAACTCCTTAAAAAACTAAATTTTTCTAAAAAGCCTTAAAAAATTAAAAATCCTTGAAAATTTCTAAAAAAAAGATCACTAAAAATCTCTCAAAAAAATTTTTAATATCCCTAAAAATTCATAAAAAATACCAAATATCTGTAAAAATCCATGCAAATACCTAAAAATCCATTAAAATTCTTAAAGTAATTTTTAAAGATGTTTATGGATTTTTTCTGGGATTTCTATGTATTATTAATAAATTTTCATGGATTTTGGGGGATTTTTTGGAATATTTGTTGATTTGTAGGGATTTTTCAGGGGAATTTTATGGATCTTTAGAGATTTTTAAGGATTTTTTTGAATTTTTATGAATTTTTTGGATTTTTAAGGATTATTTTAAAATTTTAGATTTTTCGGGATTTTTAGAGATTTTTAGTGTTTTTTTAATAAGTTTAATGTATTTTTAAGAATTGTTAGCGATTTATAGGGATTTTTAATGAGTTTTAGGGATTTTTAGAGATTTTTAGAGATTTTTATGGACTTTTAATGATTTTAAGATTTTCTTAGGATTTTAGTGATTTTTAGAGATTTTAGGATATTTATATATATATTTTTATTAATTTCTATGTTTCTTTTGTGATTTTTAGGGATTTTTAGATTTTTTGGATTTTTTTAGGAATTTTCATGAATTTTTAGTTATTTTTATTGATCTTAAGAGATTTTAACCTAACCTAACCTAACCTAACCTAACTTAACCTAACCTAACCTAACCTAACTTAACCTAACCTAACTTAACCTAACATAACTTAACCTAACTTAACCTAACTTAACCTAACCTAACCTAACCTAACTTAACCTAACTTAACTTAACCTAACCTAACCTAACTTAACCTAACCTAACCTAACCCAACCTAACCTAACCTAACCTAACCTGACCTAACCTAACCTAACCCAACCTAACCTAACCTAACCCAACCTAACCGAACTTAACTTAACCTAACCTAACCTAACCTAATGTAACTTAACCTAACCTAACCTAACTTAACCTAACCTAACCTAACCCAACCTAACCTAACCTAACCCAACCTAACCGAACTTAACTTAACCTAACCTAACCTAACCTAATGTAACTTAACCTAACCTAACCTAACTTAACCTAACCTAACCTAATCTAACTTAACCTAACCAAACCTAACCTAACTTAACCTAACCTAACCTAACTTAACCTAACCTAACTTAACCTAACCAAACTTAACCTAACCTAACCTAACCTAACCTAACTTAACTTAACCTAACCTAACCTAACCTAACATAACCTAACCTAACCTAACCTAACCTAACTTAACCTAACCTAACCTAACTTAACCAAACCTAACCTAACCTAACCTAACTTAACCTAACCTAACAACCTAACCTAACCTAACCTAACCTGACCTAACCTAACTTAACCTAACCTAACTTAACCTAACTTAACTTAACCTAACCTAATGTAACTTAACCTAACCTAACCTAACTTAACCTAACCAAACCTAACCTAACCTAACCCAACCTAACCTAACCTAACTTAACCTAACCTAACCTAACCTAACGTAACTTAACCTAACCTAACCTAACCTAACCTAACTTAGCCTAACCAAACCTAACCTAACTTAACCTAACCTAACCAAACCTAACCTAACCTAACTTAACCTAACCTAACCTAACTTGACCTAACCTAACCTAACTTAACCTAACCTAACTTAACCTAACCTAACCTAACCTAACTTAACCTAACCTAATGTAACTTAACCTAACCTAACCTAACCTAACATAACCTAACCAAACCTAACTTAACCTAACCTAACCTAACCCAACTTAACCTAACCTAACCTAACCTAACCTAACTTAACCTAACCTAACCCACCCTAATCTAATTTAACCTAACCTAACCCAACCCAACCCAACCTAACCTAACCTAACCTAATGATTTCTATGGATTATTAATGAATTTTTATGGATTATTGGGGAATTTTAGGAATTTTTATTGATTTGTAGGGATTTTTCAGGGAAATTTTATGGATTTTTATGGATTTTTATAGATTTTTAAAGAATTTTTTGAATTTTTCGGGATTTGTAGGGATTTTTATGGATTTTAATGTTTTTTTTTAATGATTTTTAGCGATTTATTGGGATTTTTAATGAGTTCCAGGGATTTTTTGAGATTTTTAGAGAGTTTTATGGACTTTTAATGATTTTTAGATTTTCTTAGGATTTTAGTGATTTTTAGAGATTTTAGAGATTTTTTGTTTCTTTTGTGATTTTTAGGGATTTTTAGATTTTTTGGATTTTTTCAGAATTTTCATGGATTTTTAGTTATTTTTATTGATCTTAAGAGATTTTAACCTAACCTAGCCTAACCTAACCTAACTTAACCTAACCTAACCTAACTTAACCTAACCTAACCTAACCTAACTTAACCTAACCTAACCTAACATAACCTAACATAACCTAACTTAACCTAACCTAACCTAACTTAACTTAACCTAACCTAACCTAACCTAACCTAACCTAACCTAACTTAACCTAACCTAACTTAACCTAACCTAACCTAACCCTAACCTAACCTAACCTAACCTAACCAACCTAACCTAACCTAACCTAACCTAACCCAACCTAACCTAACCCAACCCAACCCAACCCAACCTAACCTAACCCAACCTAACCTAACCTAACCTAACCCAACCCAACCTAACCTAGCCTAACCTAACCTAACCTAGCCCAACCTAACCCAACCTAACCTAACCTTACCTAACCTAACCTTACCTAACCTAACCCAACCTAACCTAACCCAACCCAACCTAACCTAGCCTAATCTAACCTAACCTAACCTAACCTTACCTAACCTAACCTAACCTAACCTTACCTAACCTAACCTAACCTATCCTAACCTAACCTAACCTAACCTAACCTAACCCAACCCAACCTAACCTAACCTAACCTAACCTAACCCCTCCTAACCTAACCTAACCTAACCTAACCCATCCTAACCCAACCTAACCTAACCTAACCTAACCTAACCCAACCTAACCTAACCTAACCTAACCTAACCCAACCTAACCTAACCTAACCCAACCCAACCCAACCTAACCTAACCCAACCTAACCTAACCCAACCTAACCTAACCTAACCTAACCTAACCCAACCTAACCTAACCTAACCTAACCCAACCTAACCTAACCCAACCTAGCATAACCTAACCTAACCCTAACCTAACCTAACCTAACCCAACCCAACCCAACCTAACCGAACCTAACCCAACCCAACCCAACCTAACCAAACCTAACCTAACCCAACCTAACCTAACCCAACCTAACCTAACCAAACCTAACCCAACCTAACCCAACCTAACCCAACCTAACCTAACCAACCTAACCTAACCTAACTCTAACCTAACCTAACCTAACTTAACCTAACCTAACCAATCCTAACCTAACCTAACTCTAACCTAACCTAACCTAACCTAACCCAACCTAACCTAACCCAACCTAACCTAACCTAACCCAACCTAACCCAACCTAACCTAACCCAACCTAACCTAACCTAACCTAACCCAACCTAACCTAACCTAACCTAACCTAACCCAACCCAACCTAACCCAACCTAACCTAACCTAACCTAACCCAACCCAACCCAACCCAACCCAACCTAACCTAACCTATCTAACCTAACCTAACCTAACCTAACCCAACCTAACCTAACCTAACCTAACCTAACCTAACCCAACTAACCTAACCTAACCCAACCTAACCTAACCTAACCCAACCCAACCTAACCTAACCTAACCTAACCCAACCTAACCTAACCTAACCCAACCCAACCTAACCTAACCTAACCTAACCCAACCTAGCCTAACCTAACCCTAACCTAAACCTAACCTAACCTAACCTAACCTAACCCAACCTAACCCAACCTAACCTAATCTAACCCAACCCAACCCAACCTAACCTAACCTAACCCAACCTAACCTAACCTAACCTAACCCAACCTAACCTAAAATAACCCAACCCAACCCAACCTAACCTAACCTAGCCTAACCTAACCCATCCTAACCCAACCTAACCTAACCTAACCTAACCCAACCTAACCTAACCTAACCCAACCTAACCTAACCTAACCTAACCAACCCAACCTAACCTAACCTAACCCAACCTAACCTAACCTAACCTAACCCAACCTAACCTAACCTAACCCAACCTAACCTAATCTAACCCAACCCAACCTAACCTAACCTAACCTAACCTAACCCAACCTAACCCAACCTTACCTAACCTAACCTAACCCAACCTAACCTAACCCAACCTAACCTAGCCTAACTTAACCTAACCAACCTAACCTAACCTAACCAAACCTAACTCTAGCCTAACCTAACCTAACCTAACCAATCCTAACCAAACCTAACCTAACTTTAACCTAACCTAACCTAACCTAGCCTAACCCAACCCAACCTAACCTAAACCAACCTAACCTAACCCAACCTAACATAACCTAACCCAACCTAACCCAACCTAACCTAACCTAACTCAACCTAACCCAACCTAACCTAACCTAACCTAACCCAACCTAACCAAACCTAACCTAACCCAACCCAACCTAACCTTACCTAACCCAACCCAACCCAACCCAACTCAACCCAACCTAACCCAACCTAACCCAACCCAACCTAACCTAACCTAACCTAACGTAATGCATCCTAACCTAACCTAACCTAACCCACCTAACCTAACCTAACCTAACCCAACCCAACCTAACCTAACCTAACCTAACCCAACCCAACCCAACCTAACCTAACCTAACCCAACCCAACCCAACCCAACACAACCTAACCTAACCCAACCCAACCTAACCTAACCTAACCTAACCCAACCTAATCTAACCTAACCTAACCCAACCTAACCCAACCTAACCTAACCTAACCCAACCTAACCTAACCTAACCTAACCCAACCTAACCTAACCTAACCTAACCTAACCCTAACCTAACCTAAACCTAACCTAACCAAACCTAACCCAACCTAACCTAACCCAACCCAACCCAACCTAACCTAACCTAACCTAACCTAACCCAACCCAACCCAACCTAACCTAACCTAACCTAACCTAACCCAACCCGACCCAACCTAACCCAACCTAACCTAACCTAACCTAACTTAACCTAACCTAACCTACCCTAACTTAACCTAACCAAACCTAACCTAACTTAACCTAACCTAACCTAACTTAACCTAACCTAACCTAACCTAACTTAACCTAACCTAACCTAACCTAACTTAACCTAACCTAACCTAATCTAACCTAACTTAACCTAACCTAACCTAACTTAACCTAACCTAACCTAATTTAACCTAACCTAGCCTAACCTAACTTAACCTAACTTAACCAAACCAATCCTAACCTAACCTAACCTAACCTAGCAACCTAACCTAACCTAACTTAACCTAACCTAACCTAACCTAACCTAACTTAACCTAACCTAACCTAACCCAACTTAACCTAACCTAACCTAACCTAACTTAACCTAACCTAACCTAACCTAACCTAACTTAACCTAACCTAACCTAACTTAACCTAGCCTAACTTAACCTAACCTAACCTAACCTAACCTAACTTAACCTAACCAAACCTAAGCTAACCTAACCTAACTTAACCTAACCTAGCCTAACTTAACCTAGGCTAACCTAACCTAACCTAACCTAACTTAACCTAACCTAGGTTAGGTTAGGTTAGGTTAGGTTAGGAGGGGGGTTAGGTTAGGTTAGGCTAGGTTAGATTAGGTTATAGGTTAGGTTAGGTTAGGTTAGGTTGGGTTGGGTTGGGTTAGGTTATGTTAGGTTAGGTTAGGTAGGTTAGGTTAGGTTAGGTTAGGTTGGGTTAGGTTACATTAGGTTAGGTTAGGTTGGGTTAGGTTAGGTTAGGCTAGGTTAGGTTAGGTTAGGTTGGGTTAGGTTAGGTTAGGTTGGGTTAGGTTAGGTTAGGTTAGGTTAGGTTGGGTTGGGTTAGGTTAAATTAGATTAGGTTGGGTTAGGTTAGGTTAAGTTAGGTTAGGTTAGGTTAGGTTAGGTTAAGCTGGGTTAGGTTAGGTTAGGTTAGGTTAAGTTAGATTAGGTTAGGTTAGGTTAAGTTATGTTAGATTAGGTTAGGTTAGGTTAAGTTAAGTTAGGTTAGGTTAGGTTAAGTTAGGTTAGGTTAGGTTAGGTTAAGTTAGGTTAGGTTAGGTTTGGTTACATTAAGTTAGGTTAGGTCAAGTAAGGTTATGTTAGGTTAAGTTTGGTTAGGTTAGGTTTGGTTAGGTTAGGTTAAGTTAGGTTAGGTTTGGCTAGGTTAAGTTAGGTTAGGTTAAGTTAGGTTAGGTTAGGTTAAGTTAGGTTAGGTTGGGTTAGGTTAAGTTAGGTTAGGTTGGGTTGGGCTAGGTTAGGTTAGGTTAAATTTGGTTAGGTTGGGTTAGGTTTGGTTAAGTTAGGTTAGGTTAGGTTAAGTTGGGTTAGGTTAGGTTAGGTTAAGTTAGGTTAGGTTAAGTTAGGTTAAGTTAGGTTTGGTTAAGTTATGTTAGATTAGGTTAGGTTAAGCTAAGTTAGGTTAGGTTAAGTTAAGTTAGGTTAGGTTAAGTTAGGTTAGGTTAGGTTAAGTTAGGTTAAGTTAAGTTAGGTTAAAATCCAAAAAAAATCATTAATAATCCATGGAAATCCCTAAAAAATCCATAAACATATTTAAAAATTACTTAAAATCCCTACAAATAAATGAAAATTGGAAAAAAATCCATAAAGATATCGAAAAAAATCTTTAGATATTACCAAAAATTAAAAGAAATTCCAAAAAAATGCAGAAAATTCTTTAAAAATCTCTAAAAATCCCTAAAATTTGCTAAAAAAAACCCTTAAAATCTCTAGAAATCCTTAAAAATCTATGAAAATTTGTCAAAATCTCTAAAAATCACTAAAATCAACTAATAATCCCTAAAATTCTCTAAAACTCCTTAAAAAACTCTAAATTTTTCTAAAAAGCCTTAAAAAATTAAAAATCCTTGAAAATTTCTAAAAAAAAGATCACTAAAAATCTCTCAAAAAAATTTTTAATATCCCTAAAAATTCATAAAATATACCAAATATCTGTAAAAATCCATGCAAATACCTAAAAATCCATTAAAATTCTTAAAGTAATTTTTAAAGATGTTTATGGATTTTTTCTGGGATTTCTATGTATTATTAATAAATTTTCATGGATTTTGGGGGATTTTTTGGAATATTTGTTGATTTGTAGGGATTTTTCAGGGGAATTTTATGGATCTTTAGAGATTTTTAAGGATTTTTTTGAATTTTTATGAATTTTTTGGATTTTTAAGGATTTTTTTAAAATTTTAGATTTTTCGGGATTTTTAGAGATTTTTAGTGTTTTTTTAATAAGTTTAATGTATTTTTAAGAATTGTTAGCGATTTATAGGGATTTTTAATGAGTTTTAGGGATTTTTTGAGATTTTTAGAGATTTTTATGGACTTTTAATGATTTTAAGATTTTCTTAGGATTTTAGTGATTTTTAGAGATTTTAGGATATTTATATATATATTTTTATTAATTTCTATGTTTCTTTTGTGATTTTTAGGGATTTTTAGATTTTTTGGATTTTTTAGGAATTTTCATGAATTTTTAGTTATTTTTATTGATCTTAAGAGATTTTAACCTAACCTAGCCTAACCTAACCTAACTTAACCTAACCTAACCTAACCTAACCTAACCTAACTTAACCTAACCTAACTTAACCTAACCTAACCTAACCTAACTTAACCTAACTTAACTTAACCTAACCTAACCTAACTTAACCTAACCTAACCTAACCCAACCTAACCTAACCTGACCTAACCTAACCTAACCCAACCTAACCTAACCTAACCTAACCCAACCTAACCTAACCTAACCTAACCTAACCCAACCCAACCTAACCTAACCTAACTTAACCTAACCTAACTTAACCTAACCTAACCTAACTTAACCTAACCTAACTTAACCTAACCTAACCTAACTTAACCTAACTTAACTTAACCTAACCTAACCTAACTTAACCTAACCTAACCTAACCCAACCTAACCTAACCTAACCTAACCTAACCTGACCTAACCTAACCTAACCCAACCTAACCTAGCCTAACCCAACCTAACCTAACCTAACCCAACCCAACCTAACCTAACCTAACTTAACTTAACCTAACCTAACCTAACCTAATGTAACTTAACCTAACCTAACTTAACCTAACCTAACCTAATCTAACTTAACCTAACCAAACCTAACCAAACTTAACCTAACCTAACTTAACCTAACCTAACCTAACCTAACTTAACCTAACATAACCTAACATAACCTAACCTAACTTAACCTAACCTAACCTAACTTAACCAAACCTAACCTAACCTAACCTAACTTAACCTAACCTAACTTAACCTCACCTAACCTGACATAACCTAACATAACCTAACCTAACCGAACTTAACCTAACTTAACTTAACCTAACCTAATGTAACTTAACCTAACCTAACCTAACTTAACCTAACCAAACCTAACCTAACTTAACCTAACCCAACCTAACCTAACCTAACTTAACCTAACCTAACCTAACCTAACATAACTTAACCTAACCTAACCTAACCTAACCTAACTTAACCTAACCAAACCTAACCTAACTTAACCTAACCTAACCAAACCTAACCTAACCTAACTTAACCTAACCTAACTTGACCTAGCCTAACCTAACTTAACCTAACCTAACTTAACCTAACCTAACCTAACCTAACCTAACCAAATGTAACTTAACCAAACCTAACCTAACTTAACCTAACCAAACCTAACTTAACCTAACCTAGCCTAACCCAACTTATCCTAACCTAACCTAACTTAACCTAACCTAACCCAACCTAATCTAATTTAACCTAACCTAACCCAACCCAACCCAACCTAACCTAACCTAACCTAATGATTTCTATGGATTATTAATGAATTTTTATGGATTATTGGGGAATTTTAGGAATTTTTATTGATTTGTAGGGATTTTTCAGGGAAATTTTATGGATTTTTAGGGATTTTTATAGATTTTTAAAGAATTTTTTGAATTTTTCGGGATTTGTAGGGATTTTTATGGATTTTAATGTTTTTTTAAATGATTTTTAGCGATTTATTGGGATTTTTAATGAGTTCCAGGGATTTTTTGAGATTTTTAGAGATTTTTATGGACTTTTAATGATTTTTAGATTTTCTTAGGATTTTAGTGATTTTTAGAGATTTTAGGATATTTATATATATATTTTTATTAATTTCTATGTTTCTTTTGTGATTTTTAGGGATTTTTAGATTTTTTGGAATTTTTAGGAATTTTCATGGATTTTTAGTTATTTTTATTGATCTTAAGAGATTTTAACCTAACCTAACCTAACCTAACCTAACTTAACCTAACCTAACCTAACCTAACTTAACCTAACCTAACCTAACCTAACTTAACCTAACCTAACCTAACATAACCTAACATAACCTAACTTAACCTAACCTAACTTAACTAAACCTAACCTAACCTAACCTAACCTAACCTAACTTAACCTAACCTAACCAAACTTAACTTAACCTAACCTAATCTAACGTAACTTAACCTAACCTAACCTAACTTAACCTAACCTAACCTAACCTAACCTAACCCAACTTAACCTAACCTAACTTAACCTAGCCTAACCTAATTTAACCTAACCTAACCTAACCCAACCTAACCTAACCTAACCTAACTTAACCTAACCCAACCTAACCTAACCTAACCTAACTTAACCTAACCTAACCTAATCTAACCTAACGTAACTTAACCTAACCTAACCTAACTTAACCTAACCAAACCTAACCTAACCTAACTTAACCTAACCTAACCAAACCTAACCTAACCTAACTTAACCTAACCTAACCTAACTTGACCTAACCTAACCTAACTTAACCTAACCTAACCTAATTTAACCTAACCTAACCTAACCTAACCTAACTTAACCTAACCTAACCTAACTTAACTTAACCTAACCTAACTTAATCTAACATAACTTAACCTAACCTAACCTAACTTAACCTAACCTAACCTAACCTAACCTAACTTAACCTAACCTAACCTAACCTAACCCAACTTAACCTAACCTAACCTAACCTAACCTAACTTAACCTAACCTAACCCAACCTAATCTAATTTAACCTAACCTAACCTAACCCAACCCAACCTAACCTAACCTAACCTAACCTAACCCAACCTAACCTAACCTAACCTAACCCAACCTAACCAAACCTAACCTAACCTAGCCTAACCTAACCTAACCCAACCTAACCTAACCTAACGTAACCTAACCCAACCTAACCTAACCTAACCTAACCTAGGTTAAGTTAGGTTAAGTTAGGTTAGGTTAGGTTAGGCTAGGTTAAGTTAGGTTAGGTTTGGTTATGTTAGGTTAGGTTAGCTTAGGTTTGGTTAGGTTAAGTTAGGTTAGGTTAGGTTAGGTTTGGTTAAGTTAGGTTAGGTTAGGTTAGGTTAGGTTAAGTTAGGTTAGGTTAGGTTAGGTTAGGTTAGATAAAGTTAGGTTAGGTTAGGTTTGGTTAGGTTAAATTAGGTTAGGTTAGGTTAGGTTAGGTTAGTTTAGGTTAAGTTGGGTTAGGTTAGGTTAGGTTAAGTTAGGTTAGGTTAGGTTAAGTTAGGTTAGGTTAGGTTAGGTTAAGTTAGGTTAGGTTAGGTTAAGTTAGGATTGGTTAGGTTAGGTTAAGTTAGGTTAGGTTAGGTTAAGTTAGGTTAGGTTAAGTTAGGTTAGGTTAGGTTAAGCTAGGTTAGGTTAGGTTAGGTTAGGTTAAGTTAGGTTTGGTTAGGTTAAGTTAGGTTAGGTTAGGCTAGGTTAGGGATGGGTTAGGTTAGGTTAGGTTGGGTTAGGTTAGGTTAGGTAAGGTTAGGTTAGATTGGGTTAGGTTAGGTTAGGTTAGGTTAGGTTAGGTTATGTTGGGTTGGGTTAGGTTAGGTTAGGTTTGGTTAGGTTGGGTTAGGTTGGCTTGGGTTAGGTTGGCTTAGGTTAGGTTAGGTTAGGTTAGGTTGAGTTAGGTTAGGTTGGGTTAGGTTGGGTTAGGTTAGGTAGTTAGGTTAGCTTCACTAAAAATCCCTAGTAATCTGGAATAATCAATACAAAATCCCTAAAAATCTCTAAAAATACCTAAAAATTACAAACAATAAAAATTACAAAAAATCACTAAAAACTCAAGAAACCACTAAAAATCCATAAAAATTCCCTAAAATATACATAAAAATCATTAAAAATCCTGAAATATCCCATACATTCCATTAAAAGTCCTAAAAATCCCTAAAAATCTCTAAAAATCCCTACAAATCCCTAAAAATCCTTAAAAATTCCTAACAATTCAAAAAATATCTAAAACTCCATAAAAATCTCTTAAAATCAATAAAAATTAAAAAAAATCCATGAAAAATCCCAAAAAACAAAAAATATATAAAAATCCATGAAAAACACCAAAAATCAATAGAAATTAATATAAATATATTAAATCTAAAAATCATTAAAAGTCCATAAAAATCTCAAAAAATCTCAAAAAATCCGTAGAACTCATTAAAAATCCCAATAAATCGCTAAAAATCATTAAAAAAACATTAAAATACATAAAAATCCCTACAAATCCCAAAAATTTCAAAAAATTCTTTAAAAATCTATAAAAATCCCTAAAAATCCATAAAAAATCTCTAAAATTCTCTAAAAAAAATTAAAAATTACAAGAAATCCATGAAAATCCCTTAAAAATCCCTAAAATTCTCAAAAAAATCCCTAAAAATGGCAAAATTATCAGGTTAGGTTGTTAGGTTAAGTTAGGTTAGGTTAGGCTAGGTTAGGTTAGGGAAGATTAGGTTAGGTTAGGTTAGGTTAGGTTTGGTTAGGTTAAGTTAGGTTAGGTTAGGTTAGGTTAGGTTAGGTTTGGTTAGGTTAGGTTAGGTTAGGTTAAGTTAAGTTAGGTTAGGCTAGGTTAGGTTAAGTTAGGTTAGGTTAGGTTAGGTTAAGTTAGGTTAGGTTAGGTTAGGTTAAGTTAGGCTAGGTTAGGTTAAGTTAGGTTAAGTTAGGTTAGGTTAGGTTAGGTTAAGTTAGGTTAGTTTAGGTTAGGTTAGGTTAGGTTAAGTTAGGTTAGGTTAGGTTAGGTTAAGTTAGGTTAGGTTAAGTTAGGTTAGGTTAGGATAGGTTGGGTTAGGTTAGGTTAGGTTAGGTTAGGTTCGGTTAAGTTAGGTTAGGTTAGGTTAGGTTAGGTTAGGTCAAGTTAGGTTAGGTTAGGTTAGGTTTGGTTAAGTTAGGTTAAGTTAGGTTAGGTTAAGTTAGGTTAGGATAGGTTAGGTTAGGTTATGTTAGGTTAGGTTAAGTTGGGTTAGGTTAGGTTAGGTTAGGTTAGGTTAGGTTAAGTTAGGTTAGGTTAGGTTAGGTTAGGTTAAGTTAAGTTAGGTTAGGTTAGGTTAGGTTAAGTTAGGTTAGGTTAGGTTAAGTTAGGTTAGGTTAAGTTAGGCTAGGTTAGGTTAATTTAGGTTAGGTTAGGTTAGGTTAGGTTAAGTTAGGTTAGGTTAGGTTAGGTTTGGTTAGGTTAAGTTAGGTTAGGTTAGGTTAAGTTAGGTTAGGTTAGGTTAGGTTAGGTTAAGTTAGGTTAGGTTAGGTTAGGTTAGGTTAAGTTAGGTTAGGTTAGGTTAAGTTAGGTTAGGTTAAGTTAGGCTACGTTTGGTTAGGTTAGGTTAAGTTAGGTTAGGTTAGGTTAGGTTAGGTTAGGTTAAGTTAGGTTAGGTTAGGTTAAGTTAGGTTAGGTTAGGTTAGGTTAGGTTAGGTTAAGTTAGGTTAGGTTAGGTTAGGTTAGGTTGGGTTAGGTTAGGTTAGGTTAGGTTAAGTTAAAATCTCTTAAGATCAATAAAAATAACTAAAAATCCAAAAAATCTAAAAATCCCCAAAAATCACAAAAGAATAAAAATATATTTATAAATATCCTAAAATCTCTAAAAATCACTAAAATTCACTAAAATCCTAAGAAAATCTAAAAATCATTAAAAGTCCATAAAAATCTCTAAAAATCTCAAAAAATCCCTGGAACTCATTAAAAATCCCAATAAATCGCTAAAAATCATTAAAAAAAACATTAAAATCCATAAAAATCCCTACAAATCCCGAAAAATTCAAAAAATTCTTTAAATATCTATAAAAATCACTAAAAATCCATAAAATTTCCCTGAAAAATCCCTACAAATCAATAAAAATTACAAACATTCCCCAATAATCCATAAAAATTCATTAATAAGCCATAGAAATCATTAAAAAATCCATACACATCTTTAAAAATTACTTAAAATCACTAGAAATAAATTAAAATTCGAAGAAATCCATAAAAATCTCTAAAAATCATTAGATATTACCAAAAATGCATAGAAATTCCTAAAAAAATCCATAAAAATCTTTAAAAATCTCTAAATATCCCTAAAATTCACTAAAAATACCTTAAAATCTCTAGAAATCCTTAAAGACCTATAAAGAAATGGTAAAACTCTCTAAAAATCGCTAAATTCAACTTTATAGGGATTTTTAATTAGTTCTAGGGATTTTTTGAGATTTTTAGAGATTTTTATGGACTTTTAATGATTTTTAGATTTTCTTAGGATTTTAGTGAATTTTAGTGATTTTTAGAGATTTTAGGATATTTATATATATAATTTTATTAATTTCTGTTTCTTTTGTGATTTTTAGGGATTTTTAGATTTTTTTGATTTTTTAGGAATTTTCATGGATTTTTAGTTAATTTTATTGATCTTAAGAGATTTTAACCTAACCTAACCTAACCTAACCTAACCTAACCTAACCTAACCTAACCTAACTTAACTTAACCTAACCTAACCTAACCTAACATAACCTAACCTAACCTAACCTAACCTAACTTAACCTAACCTAACCTAACCTAACCTAACCTAACCTAACTTAACCTAACCTAACCTAACCTAACCTAACCTAACTTAACCTAACCAAACCTAATCTAACCTAACCTAACCTAACTTAACCTAACCTAACCTAACCTAACCTAACTTAACCTAACCTAACCTAACCTAACCTAACTTAACCTATACCAAACCTAACATAACCTAACTTAACCTAACCTAACCTAACCTAACCTAACCAAACCTAACCTAACTTAACCTAACCTAACCTAACCTAACTTATCTTAACCTAACCTAACCAAACCTAACCTAACCTAACATAACTTAACCTAACCTAACCTAACCTAACCTAACCTAACCTAACTTAACCTAACCTAACCTAACCTAACCTAACCTAACCTAACTTAACCTAACCTAAACTAACCTAACCTAACCTAACCTAACTTAACCTAACCTAACCTAACCTAACCTAACCTAACCTAACCTAACCTAACTTAACCTAACCTAACCTAACCTAACCTAACTTAACCTAACCTAACCTAGGTTAGGTTAGGTTAGGTTAGGTTAGGTTAGGCTAGGTTAGGCTAGGTTATAGGTTGGGTTAGGTTAGGTTAGGTTAGGTTAGGTTAGGTTATGTTGGGTTGGGTTGGGTTAGGTTAGGTTAGGTTAGGTTAGGTAGGTTAGGTTAGGTTAGGTTAGGTTAGGTTGGGTTAGGTTATGTTAGGTTAGGTTAGGTTGGGTTAGGTTAGGTTAGGTTAGATTGGGTTGGGTTAGGTTAGGTTAGGTTAGGTTAGGTTAAGTTAGGTTAGGTTAGGTTAGGTTATGTTAGGATAAGTTAGGTTAGGTTAGGTTAGGTTAGGTTAGGTTAGGTTAGGTTAAGTTAGGTTAGGTTAGGTTAGGTTAGGTTAAGTTAGGTTAGGTTAGGTTAGGTTTGGTTAGGTTAGGTTAAGTTAGGTTTGGTTAGGTTTGGTTAGGTTAAGTTAGGTTAGGTTAGGTTAGGTTAGGTTAAGTTATGTTAGGCTAGGTTAGGTTAGGCTATGTTAGGTTAAGTTAGGTTAGGTTAGGTTAGGTTAGGTTAAGTTAGGTTAGGTTAGGTTAGGTTAGGTTAGGTTAGGTTAAGTTAGGTTAGGTTAGGTTTGGTTAGGTCAAGTTACATTGGGTTAGGTTAGGTTAGGTTAGGTTAGGTTAGGTTAAGTTAGGTTAGGTTAGGTTAGGTTAGGTTAGGTTAAGTTTGGTTAGGTTAGGTTTGGCTAGGTTAAGTTAGGTTAGGTTAAGTTAAGTTAGGTTAGGTTAAGTTAGGTTAGGTTAGGTTAGGTTAAGTTAGGTTAGGTTAGGTTAAGTTAGGTTAGGTTAGGTTAGGTTAGGTTAAGTTAAGTTAGGTTAGGTTAGGTTAGGTTAGGTTAAGTTAGGTTTGGTTAGGTTAGGTTAGGTTAGGTTAAGTTAGGTTAGGTTAGGTTAGGTTAGGTTAAGTTAGGTTAGGTTAAGTTAGGTTAGGTTAGGTTAGGTTAGGTTAAGTTAAGTTAGGTTAGGTTAGGTTAGGTTAAGTTAGGTTAGGTTTGGTTAGGTTAGGTTAGGTTAGGTTAGGTTAGGTTAAGTTAGGTTAGGTTAGGTTTGGTTAGGTTAAGTTAGGTTAGGTTAGGTTAGGTTAAGTTATGTTAGGTTAGGTTAGGTTAGGTTAAGTTAGGTTAGGTTATTTTAGGTTAAGATAGGTTAGGTTAGGTTAAGTTAGGTTAGGTTAGGTTAGGTTAGGTTAAGTTAGGTTAGGTTAGGTTAGGTTAGGTTAGGTTAGGTTAGGTTAAGTTACATTAGGTTAGGTTAGGTTAGGTTAGGTTAGGTTAGGTTTGGTTAGGTTAGGTTAGGTTAGGTTAAGTTAGGTTAGGTGAGGTTTGGTTAGGTTTAGTTAGGTTAGGTTAAGTTAAGTTAGGTTAGGTTAAGTTAGGTTAGGTTAGGTTAGGTTAAGTTAGGTTAGGTTAGGTTAAGTTAGGTTAGGTTAGGTTAGGTTAGGTTAAGTTAGGTTAGGTTAAGTTAAGTTAGGTTAGGTTAGGTTAGATTAGGTTAAGTTAGGTTAGGTTAGGTTAGGTTAGGTTAGGTTAGGTTAGGTTAAGTTAGGTTAGGTTAGGTTAGGCTAAGTTAGGTTAGGTTAGGTTAGGTTAGGTTAGGTTAAGTTAAGTTAGGTTAGGTTGGGTTAGGTTAAGTTAGGTTAGGTTTGGTTAGGTTAGGTTAGGTTAGGTTAAGTTAGGTTAGGTTAGGTTAGGTTAAGTTAGGTTAGGATTGGTTAGGTTAGGTTAGGTTAGGTTAGGTTACGTTAAGCTAGGTTAGGTTAGGTTTGGTTAGGTTAAGTTAGGTTAGGTTAGGTTTGGTTAGGTTAAGTTAGGTTAGGTTAGGTTAAGTTATGTTAGGTTAGGTTAGGTTAAGTTAGGTTAGGTTATTTTAGGTTAGGTTAGGTTAGGTTAGGCTAAGTTAGGTTAGGATAGGTTAGGTTAGGTTAGGTTAAGTTAGGTTAGGTTAGGTTAGGTTAGGTTAAGATAGGTTAGGTTAGGTTAGGTTAGGTTAGGTTAAGTTAGGTTAGGTTAGGTTAGGTTAAGTTAGGTTAGGTTAGGTTAGGTTTGGTTAAGTTAGGTTAGGTTTGGTTAGGTTAGGTTAAGTTAGGTTAGGTTAGGTTAGGTTTGGTTAGGTTAAGTTAGGTTAGGTTAGGTTAGGTTAGGTTAGGTTAGGCTAAGTTAGGTTAGGTTGGGTTAGGTTAGGTTAGGTTAGGTTAGGTTAGGCTTAGTTAGGTTAGATTAGGTTAGGTTAGGTTAAGTTAGGTTAGGTTAGGTTAGGTTAAGTTAAGTTAAGTTAGGTTAGGTTAGGTTAGGTTAGGTTAGGTTAAGTTAGGTTAGGTTAGGCTAGGTTAGGTTAGGTTAAGTTAGGTTAGGTTAGGTTAGGTTAGGTTAAGTTAGGTTAGGTTAGGTTTGGTTAGGTTAAGTTAGGTTAGGTTAAGTTAGGTTAGGTTAGGTTAAGTTAGGTTAGGTTAGGTTAGGTTAGGTTAGGTTAGGTTAAGTTAGGTTAGGTTAGGTTAGGTTAGGTTAGGTTAAGCTAGGTTAAGTTAGGTTAGGTTAGGTTAGGTTAGGTTTGGTTAGGTTAGGTTAGGTTAAGTTAGGTTAGGTTAGGTTAGGTTAGGTTAAGTTAGGTTAGGTTAGGTTAGGTTAGGTTAGGTTAAGCTAGGTTAAGTTAGCTTAGGTTAGGTTAGGTTAAGTTAGGTTAGGTTAGGTTAGGTTAGGTTAAGTTAGGTTAGGTTAGGTTAGGTTAAGTTAGGTTAGGTTAACTTAGGTTAGGTTAAGTTAGGTTAGGTTAAGTTAGGTTAGGTTATGTTAGATTAGGTTAGGTTAGGTTAAGTTAAGTTAGGTTAAGAAAGGTTAGGTTAGGTTAGGTTAGGTTAGGTTAAGTTAGGTTAGGTTAGGTTAGGTTAGGTTAAGTTAGGTTAAGTTAGGTTAGGTTAGGTTAGGTTAGGTTTGGTTAGGTTAGGTTAGGTTAAGTTAGGTTAGGTTAGGTTAGGTTAGGTTAAGTTAGGTTAGGTTAGGTTAGGTTAGGTTAGGTTAAGCTAGGTTAAGTTAGCTTAGGTTAGGTTAAGTTAGGTTAGGTTAGGTTAGGTTAGGTTAGGTTAAGTTAGGTTAGGTTAGGTTAGGTTATGTTAGGTTAGGTTAACTTAGGTTAGGTTAAGTTAGGTTAGGTTAAGTTAGGTTAGGTTATGTTAGATTAGGTTAGGTTAGGTTAAGCTAAGTTAGGTTAAGAAAGGTTAGGTTAGGTTAGGTTAGGTTAGGTTAAGTTAAAATCTCTTAAGATCAATAAAAATAACTAAAAATCCATGAAAATTCCTAAAAAATCCAAAAAATCTAAAAATCCCCAAAAATCACAAAAGAAACATAGATATTAATAAAAATATATATATAAATATCCTAAGATCTCTAAAAATCACTAAAATTCACTAAAATCCTAAGAAAATCTAAGAATCATTAAAAGTCCATAAAAATCTCTAAAAATCTCAAAAAATCCCTAGAACTA